>JARQOD010008102.1:0-36842 GCA_033576555.1 Oophaga sylvatica
CCATTGCCTGTGCCCAAGAGACCATGGACCCATATCTCTATGGATTTCATTTCCGATCTTCCTGTTTCTCAGAGAATGACCACCATCTGGGTAATTTGTGATAGGTTTTCCAAAATGATACATCTTGTGCCATTACCTAAGTTGCCTTCCTCCTCTGAATTGGTGCCGTTGTTCCTTCAGCACGTGGTTCGTTTACACGGCATTCCTGAGAACATTGTGTCTGACAGAGGAGTCCAGTTTGTTTCCAGATTTTGGAGGACTTTTTGTTCTAAACTGGGTGTTCAATTGTCTTTCTCCTCGGCATTTCATCCTCAGACCAATGGTCAAACTGAGAGAACAAACCAGACATTGGAGACTTATCTAAGATGCTTTGTGTCTGCTGATCAGGATGACTGGGTCTCTTTTTTGCCTTTGGCTGAGTTTGCTCTTAATAATAGGGCTAGCTCTGCCACTTTGATGTCTCCGTTTTTCTGTAATTCTGGGTTTCACCCTCGATTTTCTTCAGGACAGACGGAGGCTTCTGTCTGTCCAGGTGTTGACTCTGTTGTGGAGCGTATGCAACAGATTTGGGACCAGGTAGTGGAGAGGTTGTCCCTCTCTCAGGAGAAGGCCCAGCGGTTTGCTAACCGGCATAGGACTGATGGTCCTCGGTTTAAAGTGGGGGACTTGGTCTGGTTGTCCTCAAAGAATATTCCTATGAGAGTAGCATCTCCTAAATTTAAGCCTAGGTTCATTGGACCTTATAAGATCATGGAGATTATTAATCCTGTTTCTTTTCGTTTGCTTCTTCCAGGGACATTTAAGATCCATAACGTGTTCCACAAGTCCTTATTGAAGAGGTTTGTTGAGCCAGTGGTTCCTGCTGCTGTGCCTCCTGACCCTGTTTTGGTTGAGGGCAATCTGGAGTATGTGGTTGAGAAAATATTGGATTCTCGTTTTTCTAGACGGAAACTCCAGTATTTGGTTAAATGGAGAGGTTATGGTCTGGAAGACAATTCTTGGGTGTTTGCTTCGGACATCCATGCTAGGAGACTTATCCGTGCGTATCATAGAACTCATCCTGACCGACCTGGTTGCTCAAATGAGGGTTCGGTGACCCCTCCTCAAGGGGGGGGTACTGTTGTGAATGGGTTTGAGATGAGTTCTGAGCAGAGGCTCCCTCTGGTGGTTACAAGCGGTGCTAGTGAAGATTGTGAGGACTGGGAATCAGGTGTTACTGACTGGTCTTATATAAGGGAGTCATTTTCCCATCAGGGTTGCCGGTGATCAATTGCTCTGGTCTGAATCCTTCATTCCAGTTTCCCTTGTAGCCTGCTGTGTCGTGTCTGCATCTCCTGCTTTCAGATAAGACTTTTGCTTCTTTTGCGTTTGTGCTATATTTTTGCATTTTGTCCTGCACTTCTTTGGGGGCCTTCAGGGTCCCCTCCGGGGGCTTGCCCTCTCAGTTTAGTTCAGCCACTGAGTTTTGTTCTTTTGCTTTTTCAAGTTTTTTCAGTGGCTGCTGTTTTTATTTTGTTACACCAGAGAACTAATTTAGGTGGTAGAGGTCGTGTGATCTCAGGTGATTTTGAAATTAGTAGAGTTGGTGCTTTTCAGGGTTTTCTGGGATTGCAGTAAGTACCCTTCCTATCCTTTTCTATTTAGATAGTTTGGGCCCCAGCATTTGCTCATACTATTTTCTTTCTGTGTCAGTATTTCCTCTTGTCTAACCGCCATTACATGCTTGGGGGCTTTCTGTTATCTTTGGGGTTCTGCTCCGGGGCAGATAGCTTTCCTATTTCTATCTTTAGGTGTAGTTAGTTTCTCAGGCTGTGACGAGGCGTCTAGGACCAACGTAGGAACGCTCCACGGCTGCCTCTAGTTGTGGTGGTTAGTCAGGTACTGCAATCTCATAGATTCCAACTGCTCTGGTGTATTGCCTTTTTTACCTGCACTCCTCAGCTACCGAAACATAACATGGGGGCATAATATGGAGCATATGGGGGCATAAGCTGTGGAACATATGGGGGCATAATATGGAGCATATGGGGGCAAAATATGTAGCATATGGGGGCATAATATGGAGCATATGGGGGCATAAGCTGTGGAACATATGGGGCATAATCTGGAGCATATGGGGGCAAAATATGGAGCATATGGGGGCATAATATGGAGCATATGGGGGAATAAGCTGTGGAACATATGGGGCATAATCTGGAGCATATGGGGCAATATATGGAGCATATGGGCAAAATATGGAGCATATGGGGGCATAATATGGAGCATATGGGGGCATAATATGGAGCATATGGGGCATAAGCTGTGGAACATATGGGGGCATAATATGGAGCGTATGGGGGCATAAGCTGTGGAGCATATGGGGGCATAATCTGTGGATCATACGGAGGCATAATCTGTGGAATATATGGGGGCATAATATGGAGCATATGGGGGCATAATCTCTGAAGCATATTGGGCATAATCTGGAGCATATAGGGGCATAATCTGTGCAGCATATGGGGGCATAATCATTTTTCACCCTAGGCTTATACGCGAGTCAATAAGTTTTCCCAGTTTTTTGTGGCAAAATTAGGGGGTCGGCTTATACACGGGTCGGCTTATACATGAGTATATACGGTACATTAATTTACTGAATTTGGGACCAATGGCAACTTTTTCCAAGCAAGCAGAGAGGAGTCACCATTCTAACGAATCAAAGGCTCCATATAATGCTCCATACAGAATGGGCCCCATACAATTCTCTATACAGAATAATGGGCCCCATAGAATTCCCTATACAGAATAATGGGCCCTATATATTGCTCCATACAGAATCATCTCCATATATCTCCTCCCTCTTCTCAATCTACCACCCTACCCGTGCCCCCCATTCTGCTAATGACCTGAGGTTAACATCCTCAATAATTAGAACCTCCCACTTCTGTCTCCGTTTTAAGCGGGCCCTAAAAATGTATTTCTTCAGTCTGGCCTACCGCCTCAACACATTAACCTAACTATCCCGGTGTTGCCCTTTTAAAATTTTCACCATAACCTGGTTCCTCGTATCATGTTCTCATATGGTTTATGCATGTAATAGCCCTTTGTGTCTGTACTATTACATACTTAGGCTGATAACCGGTTCATGCAGCATTACATGAGCATTCGATTTTTACACTGTGGCTGGTCTCAACAATGAGAGCAATTGTTGCCATCCACCTTTCGTGTCTCTCCTTTCTCCTCATAGATTGTAAGCTTGTGAGCAGGGAACTCATTACTCTGGGTATCTGTTTTGATCTATGTGTTTATTGTTTTGCTGTAATGTCTATTGTCTGTATAAGTCCCCTCTAAAATGTAAAAGGCTGCGGAAAATTTTAACACTATGGAAATAAAATTATTATTATTATTATTATTATTATTATTAATAATGGCCCTATATATTGCCCCAAGCAGAATAGTGGGCCACATATAATTCTCCATACAGAAAATGAGCCGCATATAATGTACAATACAGAATAATATGCCCCATATAGTGCTCCATACAGAATAATGGACTTCTTATAGTGCTCCATACAGAATGGGCCTCATATAATGCTCCATAAAGAATGGGCCCCATAAAATGCTCCATACAGAATGGGCCCCAATGCTCCATATAATACTCCATACAGATTGGGCCCATATATTGCTCCATACAAAATAAGATCAATATAATGCTCCATAAAGAATGGGCCAAATGTAATGCTCCATATAGAATGGGCCCCATATAATGCTCCATAAAGAATGAGCCCCATAAAATGCTCCATACAGTATGGACCCCATATAATACTCCATACATTAAAAATAATTAATCAAATACTCACCTCTCGTCGTTACTTACTGGCTGCATCTCCGGTCTCATCAGCATCTTTTGACCCTCTGCACTGCTGAGCACAGAGGGCGCACTGCCCTGAGATATTATAGAGTCAGAAGATGTGGAAGAGATCAGAGCTGCAGAGGAATAAGGAGAGGTAAGTGTTTTAAAAAGATTAAAGCACGATGGGGAGAAAGCCTGTAGCAGTGCCCATGTTGGCAATGGGCCCCTCTGACTCATGGGACCATAGCGTGGCGGTGTCACTGATGGTGAGTGGGCCCCTCCGCTTACTCAGGGCCCTGGCACTTGCCTAGGTGTGCGGGGTGGTGATGCTAGCCCAGGCACAAGCAGGTTCAAGATTCCTATGGGGACTAAAAAGTACAGTGAAACAAGAAAAAAAATATTTTTAAAAAATACAAAAAAAAAGTTTAAATCATCCAATTTTCCCTATTAAAAATAATGAAATTAAAAAAAAATACACATAAGAGTCATTATGTCAGTAAAGTCCAGTCTATCACAATATAAAATTAAGTAACACGATCGTTTAATGGCAGAATGAGACAAAATCTAAAAACAACGAAGATATTTTTTTGACCTGCTCAACACTGCAAAAAAATACAGTAAGAGGCCATTAAAGCATTGGATCTAAACCAAAATGGTATAACTATTTGTTAGGGTCTGCGGAACGCACCAAATATATGAGGTAGAGAGGTGCGTTCGCAGCCCGAGGTCCACCATGCAGGCGGAATCTGCTGCTAGTAAAATGGCGAAAGTAGCGAACTCTGTTATCCCGCAGAGTCGCTAAAATAAACGCCGTAGCGTGTTGTGGCAGTAAGTGCGAACTCTGTTAATACCCAGAGCCGCTAACGGAAATGCCACAGCGCTATATGGCGATAGGTGCGAACTCACTTAGCTTCAGTGAGCCGCAAAGTAAAACGCTAGGGCGCTGTCTAGCGTCGAAAGCAAACCCTGTTACGTCACAGGGCCGCTGAGGAAAAGTGCTGTGTCCTGTCAGGCTCTCAGGTACACAGTTAAGTGCTAAGCGTACATAACGCGTGATCATGTGCTAATGTCCTCGCGGGAGTCACCCGCAATCTATGACGTCTGAATGCCAGACCCTGAATACGGCAATCAAAACTCCTCACCGGTTACGCCGGTAATCTAGGGCATCTAGGACACCGACCCTGGCCAGCTACCATACCAAACTCCTCACCGATTAAGTCGGTATTCTAGTGGCTTATTTCAGCCGGGTCCCTAACCACACATACGCATGATCACACTGGCGCATAGCATACAATGGTTGATATTAGCGCATGGCGGCCCAGCCATGCTACCCTTTTATAGCAACAGCTACAGGACCTTCCAGGAACAAGGACCAATGAGAAGCTGTTACAAACACACGTAGCTACATGACCTTCCTGGCGGACCAATAGGAGCCGCTGCAGCACCTGAACATGTGTCCCCTGATCTCCAATGAGAGATCTCACTCTGGGCATGCTCAGATGGGAAAACGCAGGACTTTGTCTCAAAGACGACTGCTCCAGCACTGGCTATAATAGCAGATCCAGGAAAGGCAGCAGCAAGTCACTGCACAGTAGAGGAGTGGGCAAGATGCCTGGACCGACGTCTCTGCTGAGCAGGCTCCACTGCGGCTGGAGATGAATGGGAGACCGCAGCAGGACGGGTTCGAGACTCCCCTTGTGCAGCAGCGGGAACTCGAACCCTAACATGGCCCCCCCTTCTCTGGGCCTTGCTGCGTTCAAAGGCAGCGATGAGCTGCGGAGCGTGAAAATGCTCGGCAGGCTCCCAGGACCTATCCTCAGGCCCATAACCCCTCCAATCCACCAAATAAAAATTTTTTGCCTCGTACCACCTTGCACCCAACAATGGTATTCACCTCGTAGTCGTCCGAAGACGAACTCGACGTCCCGGAAGATGACTCAGGCAACCGGGAGATGACCACGGGTTTTAGGAGGGACACATGGAAGGTGTCGGAGATACCAAGGCGAGGCGGAAGGGCCAAACGGTAAACCACAGGGTTCACCTGCTCGAGAACCTTGAAGGGACCCAAATAGCGGGTGCCAATTTAGTGGATTCCACCCGTAGCCTGATGTTTCGGGCGGAGAGCCACACTAGGTCGCCAGGAGAAAATGTCGGAGCGGGACGCCGACGAGCATCGGCAGAAGACCTCATCCTTTCCTTGGAAGCCTGAATGGCATCCTGGGTGCAGTCCCATATGTCCCGTGCTTCCACAGCCCAGTCTGCCACCCTGGAGTCAGCGGAAGCAACGGGCATGGGCACCGGTACCCGCAGATGCTGGCCGTAATTTAAGAGGAATGGGGTCTGTCCGGTGGAGTCAGCCACAGCATTGTTTAGCGCAAACTCCGCCCACGGAAGCAGGGATGCCCAGTCATCCTGCCTGGCAGAGACAAAATGTCGCAAGTAGGTGACCAAGGTCTGGTTGGCCCTCTCTACCAACCCATTCGTCTCGGGATGATATGCAGAGGAGAGGTTCAATTCAATGCAGAGTAGATGACACAACTCTCTCCAGAACCGAGACGCAAATTGGGGACCTCGATCGCTGACAAACTTGTCTGGCATACCGTGTAGACGGAAGATGTGTCTAATAAATAATGCTGCCAAGGCCCGTGCGGAAGGAAACCGTGGTAGCGGCACTAAGTGCACCATTTTGGAGAAGTGGTCGGTGATCACTGCCACCGGCAAAGGAAAAAGTAACCCAGCTGGCCGTTGTCGAGGGGACTTGTTCCTGGCGCAGGAGACACACGCCTGAACATACTCCCTGACGTCACGGACCATATGTGGCCACCAGTATGTCCTCGCCAATAGCTCAGTTGTCCTCTTTGCCCCAAAGTGTCCACCCACCCTGGACGAGTGTGCCCAAGAGAGTACCTCCGGTCGCAAATTAGTGGGCACAAAAGTCTTGCCCGGAGGCACAGACTCTAGCGAAACCGGGGCTACAGTTCTCAGGCTTTCTTCAGGGACAATAAGCCGAGGCTCCTCATCCTCCTCCTCTGATGACACTAAGGAGCGAGAGAGAGCGTCGGCCCGAACATTCTTCTCACCGGAGAGAAAATGGAGGGTGAAATGGAACCGAGAGAAGAATAGGGACCATCTGGCCTGGCGAGAATTTAGCCGCTGAGCCGTTTGCAAATATACCAAGTTCTTGTGGTCGGTGAAGACTTGGAAGGGAAAACGAGCTCCCTCCAGAAGATGTCTCCACTCTGAGAAGGCCAATTTCATAGCCAGCAACTCCCTGTCCCCGATGGAATAATTCCTCTCTGCTGGTGTAAAGGTCTTAGAAAAGAAGAAGCAGGGATGCTTCCGACCTTGAGCATCCTTTTGATATAGGACTGCTCCAGCACCAACAGAAGAGGCGTCCACCTCTAAAACAAACGGTTTATCAACATCAGGGCGATGTAATATGGGAGCACTGGCAAAATGCGACTTGATGGAAGAGAACGCCTTGGAGACCTCCTCAGACCACAACTTGGGATTTGCTCCCTTCTTGGTGAGGGCTACCAAGGGAGCTACCAAAGTCGAGAAATGGGGAATGAACTGGCGATAATATTTAATGAACCCCATAAAGCACTGCACCGCTTTAAGAGAATGGGGTTCTTGCCAGTCCATTACAGCCTGTAGTTTGGCAGGATCCATAGCCAATCCCTGGGCAGAGATGATATAGCCCAGAAAAGGTAAGGACTCCTGCTCAAACACACATATCTCCAGCTTGGCATAGAGGGAGTTTGCCCGTAAGAGGTCGAAGACTTTGTTGACATCCCTCCGGTGAGAGTCTATATCTGGTGAAAAGATGAGAATATCATCCAGATAGACTACCACAGAGGTGGAGAGCATATCCCGGAAGATATCATTGACAAAGTCTTGGAATACAGCGGGAGCATTACAGAGCCCGAAGGGCATCATCAGGTATTCGTAATGCCCATCCCTGGTATTAAAAGCTGTCTTCCACTCGTCCCCCTCACGGATGCGAATTAGGTTATAGGCACCACGTAGATCAAGCTTGGTAAATACTCTTGCTCCTCGGAGCCTATCAAAGAGCTCAGAGATTAGGGGCAACGGGTACTAATTCTTGACGGTGATGGCGTTAAGACCCCTGTAGTCAATGCATGGACGTAATTCTCCGTTCTTCTTTTGCACAAAGAAGAACCCTGCCCCTGCTGGTGACACCGACTTCCTAATGAACCCTCTTGCCAGATTCTCCTGAATGTACTGGGACATGGCCTCCGTCTCAGGGAGCGAGAGAGGGTATACTCTCCCCCGAGGAGGTTCTGCTCCAGGCAAGAGATCAATAGGACAGTCGTAGGGGCGATGAGGTGGAAGAGCCTTCGCCGCCTTCTTGGAGAAAACGTCTGCATATGCCCAATAACACTGAGGAAGAGAAGTGAGATCTACGGGTATCTCTGTGGTGGTGACCTGAACGCACTCCCTGATACACCTGCCTCTACATGAATCACCCCAACCCAGTATCCTCCCAGAGGACCACTCATTATGGGGAGAGTGGTAACGGAGCCAAGGTACTCCCAGCAACACCTCGTCTATTCCCTCGGGCAGGACAAGAAAAGAAATACTCTCCTGATGGACGGGGACATAGATAAAGTGAGAGGGATCGTCTGGTGGGTGATTTGGGAGGGCAGAGTTGATCCATTCACTACTCGCACAGTCACCGGTTTGGCGAGCATCACCAGAGGTATAGTGTGGCGGAGAGCAAATGCAGAGGACATGAAATTCCCCTCGGCTCCAGAATCCACACAGAGCTCAGCGGAGAGCGTGGATGGACCTACTGTAATTGTCCCTTTAAAGGACCACTTGGTGGAAAATGCCGCAGTGTCTAGTGAACCTCCTCCCAAGGTCACTAGACGCGACCATTTTCCCGACCGCTGTGGACATTTTTTGGCATAGTGTCCTAACTGCTGGCAGATGTTACAGACCACGGGTACTCGAGCGGCCCGGGACTTAGGTCCCACTCGAGAAACCTCCATGGCCTTATGGGAGTCGGGCGCCTGGCTGGAAGATTCCAGAGGTCTGGCGAAGGTGGGAGCCAGCCGGAGCCTCTGCCTACACTGAGACCGCTCCAACCTCCGCTAGTGAAAACGGAGGTCGATGCGGGTAGATATGGCGATAAGCTTCTCCAGTGTGGCGGGAATCTCCCTGGTAGCCAAAGCATCTTTAACATGATCAGCCAGTCCTCGCCAGTAGACTGGAATGAGTACTTTATCCGACCAGTCTAGCTCTGAGGCCAGAGTCCGAAACTGGACGGAAAACAGACTGACCAAAGACGAACCCTGTGCCAATGCCAGCAGTTGTAGCGCCGTATCGTGGGTGACCTGAGGTCCTAAAAAGACCTTTTTTAGAGCCTCCAGAAAACGAGGAGCACTCCGCACCACACGGTCATCACGCTCCCACAGCGGGGTGGCCCACTCCAGCGCTCTGCCTGACAGAAGCGAAATTATAAAGCCCACTTGTGCCCGATCCGTGGGGAAACGTGCAGCCAGAAGCTCGAGTTGTATAGAGCACTGACTCACGAATCCCCGACATTGCTTGCTGTCACCAGCAAACTTGTCTGGAAGCGGGAGGTGGGATATTGTGGGAGCAGATGTGGCAGTGGACACACTGGCTGCAGCCACGCTAGCAGCCTGAACAGCGACTGCGGTAACATCCACAGCTGAGGTTGTGCACTCAAGAGCCGCCAACCTACCCTCCAGCTGCTGGATGTCCCATAGTAGACGCTGGTCATCCGCCATTTTACCAGCCAGACCCTGGCGCTAATATTATGTTAGGGTCTGCGGAACGCACCAAATATATGAGGTAGAGAGGTGCGTTCGCAGCCCGGGGTCCACCGTGCAGGCGGAACCTGCTGCTAGTAAAATGGCGAAAGTAGCGAACTCTGTTATCCCGCAGAGTCGCTAAAATAAATGCCGTAGCGCGTTGTGGCAGTAAGTGCGAACTCTGTTAATACCCAGAGCCGCTAACGGAAATGCCACAGCGCTATATGGCGATAGGTGCGAACTCACTTAGCTTCAGTGAGCCGCAAGGTAAAACGCTAGGGCGCTCTCTAGCGTCGAAAGTAAACCCTGTTACGTCACAGGGCCGCTGAGGAAAAGTGCTGTGTCCTGTCAGGCTCTCAGGTACACAGTTAAGTGCTAAGCGTACATAACGCGTGATCATGTGCTAATGTCCTCGCGGGAGTCACCCGCAATCTATGACGTCTGAATGCCAGACCCTGAATATGGCAATCAAAACTCCTCACCGGTTACGCCGGTAATCTAGGGCATCTAGGACACCGACCCTGGCCAGCTACCATACCAAACTCCTCACCGATTAAGTCGGTATTCTAGTGGCTTATTTCAGCCGGGTCCCTAGCCACACATACGCATGACCACACTGGCGCATAGCATACAATGGTTGATATTAGCGCATGGCGGCCCAGCCATGCTACCCTTTTATAGCAACAGCTACAGGACCTTCAAGGAACAAGGACCAATGAGAAGCTGTTACAAACACACGTAGCTAAATGACCTTCCTGGCGGACCAATAGGAGCCGCTGCAGCACCTGAACATGTGACCCCTGATCTCCAATGAGAGATCTCACTCTGGGCATGCTCAGATGGGAAAACGCAGGACTTTGTCTCAAAGACGACTGCTCCAGCACTGGCTATAATAGCAGATCCAGGAAAGGCAGCAGCAAGTCACTGCACAGTAGAGGAGTGGGCAAGACGCCTGGACCGACGTCTCTGCTGAGCAGGCTCCACTGTGGCCGGAGATGAATGGGAGACCACAGCGGGATGGGTTCGAGACTCCTCTTGTGCAGCAGCGGGAACTCGAACCCTAACACTATTAATGTCAAAAAAGCTAAGAATTGTTGGTATCTCCATGATTGTACTGACCTGGAAAATCATATTTCCAGGTCATGTTTACAGTAATGTAAATATAGTAAACAAAAAATTGTGGAATTTGTGCTTTTTTGCCAATTTTGCTGCCCTTGAAATTGTTTTCAAGTACATCAAATGATAAAATGGATGGTGTCATTCAAAATTAAGAAATTAGGGCTCATAAAAGAAGAAAAAACAAAAACATAAAACTGGAAAATATGTTGAGAACAGGTTAAAATACAAAATGATTTACCTCATACAGCAAATGCCATAAAGAAAAAAAAATCAAAGCACCAGAATTGCAGTTTTTTTTGGTCATCTTGACTCCACCAACAATCAAATAAGAAGTAAATGTATGTTTACACAAAAATTGTAGCTGTAACTTTGCACAATGGATTTTTAAATGAATATTGTTTTAACCTTTAACTTGAATGGATAAAAACAAACCCTCAAACAGCTTGCCAACAAACGCAAAAGGGAAGGGAAAGACATAAGTGCAAAAATAGAAAATGGCCTGATAGGAAATTGGTAGATAATAGATAGATAATGTTTTGAAAAATACAGCTCAACACGCAAAAAGAGATGAACAAAGAGCATGGAAAAAGTAAAACATTATAACTCTTTAAAAGCGACAATAAAAAGGAGCAAAATGTTTGGTCTCTAACATCTACAAAGGCTGATCTTTAAGGGGTTAGGGTCAACACAAATGGTAAAATGACATACTTTTACTTTTAGTCCAACACCAATTTTTTTCCTTATGGGCATTAAGAAAATAGAAAGCCTGACATATTGAACCATAGAAACTGCGTACACATTCCTTTTATAGACCTGAAGTCAATTTCTGGATTTTTGTAAATTTGTGAATGCATTTACCTTTATACGATACATGTTCTACCAGTTTCCTTTGCAGAAACAGAATTTCTTCTTACTTCCATTGCCCACCCCATGAGTTCTCTTCTTGCAGTCATACTTTCTCACTGTACATTGAAGTTCATTCACTTTGATTCACAGCTAGCTTGACATCTCACCATTTATCAGACAAGTCAGGCTGGTGGTGAATCAATGGATGAACTGCATTCTGAATTGCTACTGGCCTGTCTCCCACAGCCATTACCATGGTTGAAAAGATACAATAATATTTGTGTCCTTGTGCCCTGTTCAGCCCTGTATCTATGCTGCTTTGTGTCTTTTCTTTAGGTCACACAATAGCCTTGATAACGCTATGCATGTGAATTTACACAGTGAGGAGAAATATTTCAAGGCAATGCATATTAACACTTGACAATGTTTAAAGGATATGTTTAAAATAATACGTTATGTTTGTACTTAATAATAAAAAAGTTCACTCAATGTCTTACCCTGTTATTTTACGTTAAACTATTCTATAATGCAAACAAACCTTGCAAACATATAGTTTAGGTTAAGGCTATGTGTGCACATTGCGTGTTTGCTTGCAGAAATTTCTGCAATTTTCTGCATCTCTTAGCAGAAAAACGCAGCAGAAAATATGCGCTTTTTTATTCGTTTTTGGTGCGTTTTTGCATGCATTTTTTTCCTGTCCATTCAGTGGGTCAAAAACGCAGGCAAAAGCGCACAAAGAATTAAAATGCTGCAGAAAAATAAAACGCTGCAAATACGGACTGAAATTTACTGATCATGTGCACAACAATTCAGGATTGTCATTGAATTACCTGTCATTTTGGTGGCATATAACACTCCAAAAAAGCATTCAAACATTTTTGTGCATTCAGTAAGTAATCCATAGAGTATTAAATGCTCTGGGTTACATTTCTATGATATATAACAGTCCAAAAAAGCGTTACAATTTTTTTCTGTATTTAATTACTCATCAATAGAGTATTATGCGCTTTCTGTTACATTTTGGTGGTATAAAATACTGGAAAAAAACATAAAAAAATTTCCTGTATTCAATTACTGTTCTAAAGAGTATTACTTGTCTGGGCTACATTTTGGTGTTATCTAACACTACAAAAAAGTGTTAAAACATTTTTCTTTATTAAATTACTCATCCATAGAGTATTTTGAGCTTTCTGTAACATTTCGTTTATATATAGCACTACAGAAAAAGTTGAAAAATGTATCTGTATTCAATTACTAATCCATAGAGTATTATGTGCTCTGGGGTACATTTCTGTGGTAAGCAACACTTCAAAAAAGCATTCAAAAATGTTTCTGTATTCAATTGCTCATCCACAGAGTATTACATGCTTTCTGTAACATTTTGGTTGTATATAACACTTTAAAAAAGCGTTGAAATTGTATCTGTATTGTATTACTCATCCATAGAATATTACCTGCTCTGCGGCATATTTTTCTGGTAAATAACACTCCAAAAAAATGTTCAAAACTATTTCTGTATTCAGTTACTCATCCATAGAGTATTATGTGCTCTGGGTACAAATCTGTGGTATATAACACTACAAAAAAAGCATTGAAAATGTTTCTGTATTCAATTACTTATCCATTGAGTATTACATGCTCTGGTGTACATTTCTGTGATATATAACACTCCAAAAAAGTATACCAAAAATGTTCTGGATTGAATTAGTAATCCAAATAGTGTAATGTGATTAGTGAACGACAAGACAATAAAAATGGCAGATTGCAGCAATACTCACAAGGGACCGACCAGACGAATATCAAAGCCAGACCACGCTGGTGCAACAGCAAAAATGGCATTAGCATGTGATGTGGAACCAGCCGCTTTCCCAGTACCACCAAGGCCCGAACACAGGCCACAACCCTCACTGCTGGGAACCATCCTTATTGCAGATGGGAGAGCCAGGATCCAGCAACTATTAAGCAGACTACGGGGCCTAACCTGGTCGGAAAAGAGAAGGAGGTGAGCCAGGACAAGGACTGGAGTAAAGCTAGAGGACCCACTAACTGCAAAGTACCGACAGATGGCATCACAGGGGGAGGTCGTTATGTATGACTGGCAGCAGAGGTGGTAGGAGTTCATAGAAGAGTTTGGGACCCATCATCATATCTCATTGAACCAGCTGGCAGTAGAGATGGAACACTTGTCTTGAAGGCTGCAAGAGCTGATGGCTTGAACTAGGGTCGCAATCATCAAAATGAGAGTCAACATCGCTGGTATTTAGTGGATGTGGTCCGAGATGGAAGGGAGCAGGATGAATCCTTCCTGAGAAATGAACTGCCCTGGGATAGGCTCTTCAAGGCGGCTCAAGATGGAGCCACTACCTACGAGAGATTGTACTGTCCTTGGGACTCCCCATCTACTATGTGGGAGGAGGCAATGACACAGGAGTCTGTCGCCCATTTCTTCATGTCAGGGGCTCTGGTCACTTACAGCCCAGACAGCTGTGGAATACCAGCTCCAACATGCCCGTCTGTATCCTCATCAGTCTCCACAGACATCACAACTGAATAGTGGGCAAGGATGTCTGAGAGTTGTGCTCTTCTTCAAGTCTTTCAGTGCAATGGTCCTGCTTCTGTTGCTACTTAAACAGTCACTACTCACAACTTGAAGTTCTACATGCAGACTAGATTGAGACAGAGGAAGACATAAGACAGGGAGATAATACCCAGGACTGTGCCTTTACAAATCAAGTCCTATCAGTTTAATTAAACACAGTTGGACTCCAATGAAGGAGTAGAACCATCTAAAGGAGGATAACAAGGAAATGGACAGCATGTGACATAAATATGAGTCTGAGCAAAGGGTCTGAATACTTATGACCATGTGACATTTCAGTTTTTGTTTTTTAATAAATTTGCAACAATGTTTACATTTCTGGTTTTTATCAGTTAAGACGGGGTACATAGTGTACATTAATGATAAAAAAAAAACTTTTTTGCATTTACCAAATAGCTGCAATGAAACAAAAAGTGAAAAATTTAAAGGGGTCTGAATACTTTCCGAAACCATTGTATATGCACTGAGGCACTTTATTGTATGTGCTTCTGAATCGTTCCCTGATTCATATGTACATGCAGGATCATCTGCTTATGGTCCTGTGGATTAATACACTCCTAGTTCTTACAGTGAAAGGCACTTAAGCAAGCAGATCTATATATTTCAAAATTCTCTGATAAAATTTAATTTTCACCCTGCAATTACTGGAGGATATCCTCCACAGGCTCAATCTAGCTTTAATGTATATGAGTACCCTAATTATAATGGCATTAGAAATAGCTTTATTTCTGAATTATATTTTTCCCCTGCATCTCTTTGTTTTTGACATGAGGCATCTGTTTTTAATTTGTAATGATTCATTTTTTTATGATTTATCAATATAATAGTATCTATTCTATTTTTGATGTATGCACTACCTTTTTCCCAATTTTCTTAATCTGGGTTTTGCTTTGCATTGTGGAAAGTATGTTTAAAAAATTCCCATCAAACAGCGCTAGCAGCAGGGGCCAAGCTTCCTTTTCCAACCAAGGTGGAGAGGTGAGAGAGACACACATCATGTACAGCAGTGGCATGTGTCCATGCCTTGATGACCGGGTATTTTTGATAGTTAAGGAAACGTTTTTAAAGCTCTTCAAGCAATATCTGGTCTACAAAACCAGCTTACTCCCTAATTTTCTCAGGTATTTAGTGCCGCCAAGGGGGTCATTACAGACGTGAGCTTTCACCTGTCAACATAAAGTTCTGACAGGCACACTTTGATAAAAATGAACAAAGCCTGGATTAAAATAGATGTTTCCACACCACCAGATGAGTGCAGTATACAAATAATTTTTAATGTTCAATATCTGAATGAGGCCAACAGTTGTTGCCTTCTAGGGTCTATGGATGACTGTATGACTTTACTTGTAATTTGCTCCTGGTTTTACACTTTGTACAAATCCTTTATGAGTGTAGAAATACCAGAACTACACTTTCTTATTCTTTTATGAGGCACTCCAGTAGGTGCCTTCAAGTTTGCATGGGTCACACTGCTTGTAATTATTGGCAGGCTTTACACTGTGTGCCGACCTTATATAAGTGTATAAGTACCACAACTACACATTGCTAACAACATTTGAATGAGGCACTATAGTTGGTGCTATCAAGGGTTTATGGATGACCCTGCTTGTAATTTTGGAAGACTTTGCACTTAGTGTATAGCCATCAATATCAATACATGACAATTTAAACAGAATGCATATGAGAGTCTACTTTATGTCTAATACATGGTGTATCTGAGTCCCTAATTGTTGGAACTTCTTGCTTAATTAATAAATTACACTGAAATTTTCATTTTTTTGATAAAAAATTATATTTTTGTATGCATAAATTCTATATATTTTTAAATCCTTTTTAACCCCTTTTCAACATAAGGCACAATAGTTCCCGATGTAGGACCCCCCTTTTTGGTGCGTGCTCCAGCGCTGAGCCCACACCTTTCCGGGCACATGACAGTTAAAATATACAGCTGACATGTGTCCGCAGCAGTCACGGGTAGAATCGCTATCCACCCGCAGCTGTTAACTAGTTAAATGCCGCTGTCAATCTCTGATAGTGGAATTAAACTCGCGCTTACAGTAAGCTCGTCACTAAACCCGCACATCAGTGACCCCATCACATAATTGCGGGTCACCGGTGGGTTGGCATGACAACCAGAGGTCTCCAGCAGACCTCTATGGTTGTCTTAGTTAGATTGCTATGCGTGCCGCCCGGTGGCCAGGACTCCTAGTAAGTGAACATTTCTGCTACATGCAGGCAATCAGATCATCGCCTGTCTGTAGCAGATCCGATCTTTCAACTGCAGCTTCTAGTTTCATGTGGAGACTATTGCATTTTGCAAAACGTAAAAAAAATGTTTTTAAAAAATGTAAAAAATATAAAAGTTAAAATTATTCCTTATTCGTCCCATTCAAAATATAACAATAAAAAAATCAAACATACACATATTTGGCATTGTCAATTTCTGAATCACCCAATTTGTCAATAGAAAAAAAAATAACCCCATCGTTAAACGGCATAATAAGAAAAAAAGTCAAAACGCCAGAATTACGCTTTTTAGGTCGCTTCATCATTGCATTAAAATACAATAATGGGTGATCAAAAGATCCTATCTGCACCAGAATGGTATCATTAAAAATGTCTGCTCGGCACACAAAACATAAGCCCTCACCCAACCCCAGATCACCAAAAATGGTGGCGCTACGGATATCTGAAAATTGCACAATTTAATTTTTTTTTAACAAACTTTGGAATAATTTTTTTTCACCACTTAAATAAAAAAGAACCTATACATGTTTGGTGTCTGCAAACTTGTAATGACCTAGAGAATCATAAAAGCATGTTAGTTTTCGCATTTAATGAACATGGTAAAAAAACATTGTGGGATTGCACTTTTTTGGAATTTCACCGCACTTGGAACTTTTTTTCCCATTTTCCAGTACACAATATGTTATAATTAATGGTGTATTTCAAAAGTACAACTCGTCAAGCAAAAAAACAAGCCCTCACATGGCCAGCTATGGCTTTGGGATGAAGGTAAGCAAAATACAAAAATGCAAAAACTAACATACCTCTGGTCTTTAAGGAGTTAAATGTTGCCTTATATACAAGTCATAATACAGGGAAAATGTTTCCTACCATTTTTTTCCAGTAAACTCCTGTAAAATTACTTTCTGTAAAATTTCTCATCAATTTTAAATGTTTTTTGTCACTCCTTAAATTGGAGTGAAAGTGTGACACCATTGTTCTCAGCAGCGATCTGGGAGTCTGAGATGCTTCCTGGTGTCTTCCCAAACTGCAACATCAAGAAGGAAGAGTTATGGAAATTCCAGGATCGATAAGTATGTCAATGATATACTAATGTTGAAAAAGCTGTGATCATCCGATTGCTTGTGCTATACCTAGTAGTGTATCAGCACTGCAACATATTGTATAGAAGAAATCACAAATTCCTATGAATGCAATTCTACGGGCAAGTTCTTATAGGATAATCATAATGACAGGCAAAGGTGTCATTAGCAGACCCATCAGTGCCCCGCAATCACGCCACGGACGCACTCCCTGATGAAACATATAAATATCGCTGCCAGAAAATGATTGGAAAGGATTTAATAGGTAAATAGTTACCAGCACATTTTGACTGATTAAATTAGCTGCCATGTGCCAGGAAAGGTGCTGGCTCAGCTTGCATACTTGTATCAAAGGCAATGATACGACATGTGACATAAAAAAAAAAAATAATAATTTCTGAAACGCGCGTCGGGGCACGTTCTTCCAAGGCCTTAACCCGTGGTATCAGCTCCCAGGTATTTTCCCCTCATTTGTCGATATTTTTACTCTCTATTTCATTCTTAGTGGCGCATGGTGTCAATTATAAATGTTTGCTGGCAGTCTCTTCACTTACTTTTTTGTGGCACATGGTGCTCTGATTTGTTACTTCACGTGTGGTTGCACATGTTCATTGAATTCTTATTAGTGTTGCTTATCCTTTTGCATTTTTTTGTGGATACTCACACACATATCTATTGCAAGTGCAGGTACATATATATTTAATAAAAAATATTTTGCACTTTGGCACTATTTTTTATTATTTATTTTTATTCTTGTATGCACACAATTATTTTTAGGTGTGGTATATTTTATTCATTGTATTGTCACATGTACATCATATACTGCCAGCCATTATATATAAGGATATACACGGCCAGTTTGTATATATAGGTCTTGACCTGGTCTTTTGACTGAGCATATTATTTTCCATTTGTGTATACATTTATATACCTATGTCAGTTTATACAAGAATTGTCTAACACAGATGGTTATACATTGAGGTGCTCACTTCACATTATGTAGCTTTACCATATCATACGGGTTTTTTCCTCTGGTTATCTAAAAAAATATTAATTTTTAAAGAGAAAAAAATTTTTTTTTACATATACAATGTTGTAGTGTTATACATATATTTTATTCTCATTGATTCAATAAAATTACATTTTATTATTTACACTGTGTCACTTTTGATTTTCTGTTACTGCCTTGTCATTGGGTGTCCTCCCCCTATTCCTGGATATTTTCTTTCATGTGACATAAATGTACGTCAAATGTCATAAAGGGGTTAATACCTTTATTCAACATAAAAAACAAGGAGTCATGTAAAGGGTATGCCACACTAAACGAGATCGCTAAGAGATCACTAACGAGATCACTACTGCGTCACCATTTATGACGCAGTAGCGATCTCGTTAGCGACTTAGCTGTGTGTGACATGTAGCAGCGATGTGGCCCCTACTGAGATGTCGTTGATCGCTTATGAACGTTCTGAGCCGTTTTTTGGTCGTAGGTGTCCCGCTGGTGAGCCTGAATCGCTGAGTGTGACACCCTTTATGAACGACTTCACCAGCATCGCAGGTGGGACTAGGTTTTCCCAACGACCGCAGAGGTCGTTATACAGATCGCTGATGAGATGTGTTTGGAATCACAGATCGCTGATGAGTTGTGTTTGGAATCTACCTAGCGATCACATAGAGATCGCACTAGTGATCTCGCCAGGTTAAGTCGTTGTCGTGATCACTAGTGCGATCGCTAAGTGTGGCATACCCTTAAGTGTTGATATGACACCCACAGAGTCCTTTCTGAACATCATTGGATCTGATTGTGATTACATGAAAATATAGATAAATTTGCACAATACTTCAGTTCTACAAGATGTTTCCAACAATCTCGCTCCCAAGTTCATTAAAATATTGTATGCAAGTGCACCAGGTTGTTTTGATGCTGTTTTGAAGACCAAGGGCATTGTCAAAACAAATATTGAATTGATTTATGTTTCCCTTTTGTTCTTTAATTTTGCTTCTAGTTAATAAATATTAAACTATTTTTTAAAACAATTTTGCTTTGTATCATTTTTCCACACCTGCCTAAAACTTTTGCACAGTAGCATATATGTGTATAAATAATATCTGAGACCATATGTATGTATCATACTGAATAAATTCTATAACTTAACCAAATAACCAATCGTTCAATTAACTTTTTGCATTGTCCTCAAAATTATACTATCAACTTTGTAAATGAAATATTATTCAAACACTCATCTTCTGAAAAACCCTTTGAATTTAAAAATGTATTAATCTGTTGCTGAGAACATTAAAAAGTGGAAAATATATCACACCTAATTATTCTCCACTGGAGCAGGTTTAATTTAATATTAAGATTGGCTGGCTATCTATCTTACAGTAAGCAAGCTACCTCTCATTACTCTCTTTGTGATTTAATTTACTGCATGCTGCATGTTTCGGTTGAAAATTTTAATTCTCTGAGGAAAAAATCCAGCTCTTTTTAATAGTACACTTGTAAGCAATAATACTCTCAGATATAGATTTTGTCTAGCTATGGATTTGATACCTTTATTAAGGTTTTAATACATTACATTGAAGGAGCTTCTACAAAGAAAAATGTTAAAATTCATTATGAAATTAATTCTCTGTACATATCTGCATTATGAGTAATGTTTAAATTAAAAGATGCAATTTTCTAAGTTTGTAAAACAAAAAAATATGTGTTTGACATACAGCACTGTCCATTGGTGTCGCTGTTTTTGTTGGAGAGTAATTATTTTATGGAATGATTGAGAGAAAAATAGAGATATGTTTTTCACTGTCTCCAGGTTTTTTACCATGTGTCATTTTGTTTAGACACTTATCCATTATTAAGCCATAGGCTTGATGTCACTATACAATGCAAAGGTGACATCAGCCCCCCAAATATTAACCCCACTTGCCACCACCACAGGGCAAATGGGAATAGCCAGGCAAAGCAACTGAATTGGCGCATCCAATTGATGCGCTTCTTCTGGGGTGGCTGCGGGCTGCAATTTTTAGGCTGGTGGGGGAATATCCTTGGTCACTTACCAGTCTGAGAATACTAGCCCCCAGCTGTCTGCATTAGCTTGGCTGGTGGTCAAAAATGTAAAATATTTATTTAGATATTTTTTTAAAAATGGAGTGGGGACCCCTCTCTTCTTGATAACCACCTTGCTGAAGCTGACAGCTGAGTGCTGCAGCCTGCAGCTGTCAGTTTTGCCTGGCTGTCTATGAAAAATACTTGGGACCCAAACCTTTTTTTAAATAATTTATTTAGAGCGCAGGCGCCAGCTGATGAATACTCCCATCAGCCAATGCCTGCTCTCATTGTTATTAGCAGCAGCAGGCATAGGCTGATGGGATTATTAGTACCATAAGCCAATGCCAGTGACTGGAGGTAAACTTTTTAACCCAATTCATCTGACAGCGCAAGAACTGCAGCACTCTGACTGGTGGTGTTAATCTTACTGCCCGTCAGAGTCATCAGTGTTTTTCACAAATGTCATGCAGATAATAGTGCGAGAAACACCCAGTATTCGGGGTGCCAGACCCAAGCAGTAAAATGGAATTCTTGGTGATGTCCATATTCTGAGTCCTTGCCTGAACAGCAGGTGTTCTGTACAGACCCAGATCTTTACTGTTTGGGTTCACTAATCACTATTAAAAACACATGCAAATATTCTTCTCCATCAGACCATATGAAATAGACATCAATAAAACATTTCCGGAGAATGAGATTCGCATCATAGTCTTCCATCTATGGGAGGGCTAATTATTCATACCAACCGACATAAATGTTAGTGAAACTTGGTGCGAATCTCTTCCCCATAGCCATGTTACCACACTATAAGTAAAAAGAAATTTCATACTTAAAAGAATTATAAGTTAAAATGAACATGATAGACTTTTTAATACCCAATTTTAAAATAATTACAACAGCTTCACATCTCTTCTGTTTTTTAATTACTGTATATAATGACAATATGTCTAGCATTCTCATTGAATAGATTTACGGATTTCCAGTATGTGCTTAGTATCCTTAATATGGGAAGGAGACTATGATGTTGATTTCATCAACTTGTAGCGTTTTATTGATGATGTCTATTTCATATGGTCTGATGCAAGGTGTTAGGGTCTGCGGAACGCACCAAATATATGATGTGGAGAGGTGCGTTCGCTGCCCGGGGTCCACCGTGCAGGCGGAGCCTGCTGCTAGTTAAATGGCGCAAGAAGCGAACTCTGTTATCCCGCAAAGTCGCCAAAATAAACGCCGTAACGCGCTGTGGCAATATGTGCGAACTCTGTTATTCCACAGAGCCGCTAGGAGTGCCGCAGCACTATATGGCGATGTGTGCAAACTCACTTAACACAACTGAGTCGCAAAATAAACACGCTAGGACGCTGTCTAGCGTTGAAAGCGAACCCTGTTACGTCACAGAGCAGCTGAGACAAACTTCTGTTTCCTGTCAGGCACCAATGTACACAGTTAACTGCTAAGCGAACATAGAACGTGATCATGCGCTAATGTCCTCGCGGGAGTCACCCGCAATCTATGGCGTCTGAACGCCAGGCCCTGAATACGGCAATCAAACTGCTCACAGGTTACGCCGGTAATCTAGGGCATCTAGGACACCGACCCTGACCAGCTAGCATACCGAACTCCTCACCGATTAAGTCGGTATTCTAGGGGCTTATTTCAGCCGGGCCCTAACCACACACACGCATGACCACACTGGCGCTAAGCATATAATGGTTGACACTAGAGCATGGCGGCCCAGCCATGCCACCCTTTTATAGTAACAGCTACAGGACCTGCCAGAAACAAGGACCAATGAAACTGTTCCAGAACACCAGTAGTCACAGGACATTCCTGGCGGACCAAAATAGGAGCTGCTGAAGTACCTGAGCATGTGACCCCTGATCTCCAATGAGAGATCTCACCCTGGGCATGCTCAGAAGGGAAAAACAAGGACTTTGTCCTAAAGACGTCTGCTCGCCGCTAACCAGTACTGGCCACAATAGCAGAGTCTGGAGGAGCAGCAGTAATCCTCTGCACACTGCCAGACTGGGCGAGACGTTGGGACTGACGTCTAAGCTGAGCAGAGTCCACTGCGGCCGGAGACGAATGGGAGACTGCAGCCGGAATGGCTCGAGATTCCCCTTGTGCAGAAGTGGGATCTCAACTCCTAACATTACACCCCCTCCTAGGGCCCCCCCTTCTCTGGGCCTCGCTGCGTTCAAAAGCAGCGATGAGCTGTGGAGTGTGAACATGCTCGGCAGGCTCCCAGGACTAGTGTTGAGCATTCCGATACCGCAAGTATCGGGTATCAGCCGATATTCGCTGTATCGGAGTTCCGATATTTTCCATATATCGTATACCGGAATCGGAAGTTCCCATAATTCTTTGAGAGGCAATGTGATTTTAGTCAGCCAATGAGGAATCCTAAGAAGTGTGGGCACATACTGTACTGCTGCGGTCATGTTAACTAATGGCATGGCTGTGATTGGATGCTGAAATGATGTCAGAATGCACTATAAAAGGCGCCGCCGCCATTTTAGCGTCACTGTGCTGTGAACTCAGTTAGGGAAAGAACGCTGCTCTGCTGACTCTGAGAGACAGTTAGAGATTGCGATTTAGTGTACTGTGCTTTAGGCCGGCTAGTTTACCACCGGCTGTGTAAAACTTCCTTTTGCCTGCAGTGTTGTTTTAACAGCTCTGCAAGGTGTGTGTGAGTGCAGGTGATGCAGGTGACACTGCAGTTTGCTCTGTATGCAACGCTGTCTGTAGGCATCTGCACGTGTCACTGACAGACTCTTTTTTTTTCTTCAGTGTAATTCTTGCTGCTCCATGCAATTGAAATAATAGTGTGACGTGCTTCCATCCGTATACAATACCTTGGTTGCAAACACTATAGAAGTCCACAAAGGAGCCTTTCACAGATAGTGAACAGTTGTGTTTCAGTGTTCACTGCAGTCTGTGAGTTTTTTTTTTTGAGTGCAGATCACGCTCCAGTTACTTCAACTAATGCTGCGTGTACTCTGCTGAGCGTCTGTCACTGGCTCATCCTTGTAATTTTTCAAAAATTGCTGCTGCTTTATTCTATTTTAAATTTACAAAAATCTATTAGAGTGAGGCTCTTCCATCAAAATACAATACATTGCTTGCAAACATAATAGAAGTCCACAAAAAGGCCTTTCAC
Source organism: Oophaga sylvatica (assembly GCA_033576555.1). Taxonomy (NCBI): domain Eukaryota; kingdom Metazoa; phylum Chordata; class Amphibia; order Anura; family Dendrobatidae; genus Oophaga; species Oophaga sylvatica. The sequence continues at coordinate 23,736 of JARQOD010008102.1, forward strand.
AGCAAGTGAACAGTTGTGTTTCAGTGTTCACTCTAGTCTGAGGTTTAAATTTTTTGTAGGAGTGTAGATCCCGCTCCACTTACTTCAACCACCGCTGCGTGTACTCTGCTGAGTGTCTGTCACTGCCTCATCCTTGTCATTTTTCAAAAATTGGTGCTGCTTTATTCTATTTTAAATTTACAAAAATCTATTAGTGTGACGCTCTTCCATCAAAATACAATACATTGCTTGCAAACATAATAGAAGTCCACAAAAAGGCCTTTCATAGCAAGTGAACAGTTGTGTTTCAGTGTTCACTCTAGTCTGAGGTTTAATTTTTTTGTAGGAGTGTAGATCCCGCTCCACTTACTTCAACCACCGCTGCGTGTACTCTGCTGAGTGTCTGTCACTGCCTCATCCTTGTCATTTTTCAAAAATTGGTGCTGCTTTATTCTATTTTAAATTTACAAAAATCTATTAGTGTGACGCTCTTCCAGAGAACAGCGTTTGTTGGTCAGTTGGGAGTCTGCAGCACATGGTTGATTTCATGCTGCAGTGCCTGAGAAACGACTGCCGCATCGCCCACATTCTCACCACGTCAGATTATTGGGTGTACACCCTCCTAGACCCTCGCTACCGGGACAACTTACAAAGCCTCATCACACGTTGAACCGGGACCGTAAAATGCTGGAGGACCAAGACACACTGTTGAAATCCATAATGTTCTCCATTCCAGCCGAGAGCGCTGCTGCTGCTACTGCTTTACAAAGCACCTTTGTGCGTCGAGGCATTGTAGACACCTTTGCAACAAGAGGGAGCACAAGCAGCGCCTCTGCACAGGGCAAGAGCTGTATGTTACAAATGTGGCGAAGTTTTGTGACAGTGCCACCAAGGTCTACACCATAGTGATGGGAAATCTAGTTAATTTTGGTGATTAGTTCACCATGAACTAGTTCACTGAAAAGATTAGTTCAAAAGATTAGTTCATTTAGTCCATTTAGTTCAGTTTTTCTCCACCCTATCCTGTGAGGAGCTAATAGGAAATGCATCATGTGACCTCTGAACTAAATGAACTAGATGAACTGCTGAACAAAATGTTCTATTGAGAATGACTCAGGACAGCCTAGTTCAATCTGATGCCTCTCACTGAGCCCAGCAGTGCCACATAATGATTGTGTATGAGGGGGCTGAGAAGCAGTTCAGCATCCACCATTTTAAGAACAGAACAGGGGTCAGTGTTAAAGATTTTAGCAAGACTGATCTTCTAGGCTAGAGGCATGAACTACACACAGAAACACTCTCTCATACACACATATGAGCTGTGTCTGTGTACTGTGTGTGCAATTTCAGTTTTTATTAATAATATTATTATTACTATTATATTTGTATTTGATGTGTGGTATAGTGTTTTACTACCTTGTTTTCCAGCATCAAGAGCTGTAAAGAGCCAGTGTGAGACAGAGCAGGGAGCTTCCTGGAGCTGTATGAACCTGAATCACTCTCTGTCTCCTCCCACTTACTGTTTAGTTCACAATGAACTAATCGGTGTCAGGATGGTGAACTAGATGAACTAGTTCACTCTGAAGATTAGTTCATTTTGAACTACTCACTCACGAACTACCCATCACTATTACACCATCCGAGACGGCTCCATTCACCAGGAAGCAACGTTTCCGTAAGATGGTGACAGACTACATGTCTTTCCCTCTCAGTGTACTCCCAGATGCCTCTTCCCCTTTCAAGTTTTGGGTCTCTAAGCTGGATACATGGCCAGAGCTTAGCCAGTATGCCTTGGAGGTGCTGGCTTGCCCTGCTGCCAGTGTATTATCTGAGTGCGCCTTTAGTGCTGCAGGTGGTGTACTAACAGACCGTCGCATGCGACTATCCTCAGACAATGTAGACCGGCTTATTTTTCTGAAAATGAACAAGGCATGGATCTCACCTGAATTTGCCTGTCCGTTTTCAGATTAAATAACTGTTTGCCAACGTTTTCCAAGTCTCCTGTTATGTTCATCTTTCTACCACCTGAACTCTACTCCCTGGGCTACAACACTGCCAGTCAGAGGGGAATGATCAGTTACAAAACAAAATGTTATCCCCAACAAATAGTAGCGCAATAACTCCAGTGCCCACTTTATCGCCAGGCACTCTCTCTCTACAATGCTGTCTCTGTTTTGATGGAGTAAGTTTTCTACTCGGGAAACTAATGGGATGCTACTCCCGTTAAGCTCCAGTCCTGAGACAACACGGCACCCAGACCTACCTCTGACGCATCAGTCTGGACAATGAATTCTCTTTTGAACTCGGGTGTGCTCAAAACTGGTGACCCACACAGTGCCCCTTTTATTGCCCCTGTTGATGACCCCTTGCTGATTTATTAACCGGCCCCACCAGATCCATGGGTATTCTCTCAAACTGGACCTCTAAAATTTTTAATGGCACCAAGGGACTCACAAAATGAGGCTGAGGACTGTGTACCTGGCGCATGCGACAAGAGTTACAATACCGTTTAACTTCTTGATAGACCCCCAGCCAGTAAAACCGTTCTATAATTCTGTGTAGGGTTTTCTTTTGGCACAAATGTCACCCTAGTACATGCGCATGCGCTAAGTCCATTACCAACCTCCGATATGACTGCGGTAGCAGCAATTGCTAAAAAATTTCCACATGTATTTTATAAACCTGATACAGCAAATCTTGGTTCAGCTCTAATTGTTGAAATACTGTAGCTGCCCCGGGGTGTTGGGGTTCCCCATTGACAACCAGTAAATTTTCACGGGCTGGACTCAACGTAGGGGCCGCGGAGTTGCGCCTTACCAAATTTGTCACCTGTCACATTTAAGTATTACAATTCAGGTCCCGGTGGCAAATCTTCCATCTCCCCAACTAACACTTCGATAGGAGAGGTGTTTTCCTACTCCACCGAAGGCAAAGGTAATACTGCCCACTGCACACATGTGTTATGCATAGTTGGTAGCTAACAAAGGCCACTTGTGATCGCCCTATCAGAGTAGGAACAATGCTACTCAAACGATCTGCCATGATCCTGGACAAAATCTTGATATCATGGTCAATGAGTGAGAATGTACGATAGGATCCAGGCAGATGTGAAGGTTTGTTTGGTTTTAGTAGCACCTTCATGTGTGACATGTTTGAATGGCTGGGCAACCCTCCTGTCTCCAATATATGATTGAAGGTGCGTACCAATGTGGACGGGATATCCTCACTCAATAATTTTAATAATTTGGCTGTAAACTCGTCAGGTCCTGGAGCTTTCCCGTATTTCAAGTAACTTATCGCCGCTGTCACTTCCGTCACCTCAATTTGTTTTTTTAAAAGGAGAAGCTGATAGTTTGTGATGGATGGTAACCGTATTCCATCTACAAAGGTGTTACCCTCCGCACTATCCGTATGTTCCACCTTATATACTGTAAGTCTGAGTAGTATTCTTGTAGAATGGTGTTTATGCTTCGAGGGTCTGTGTTCATGATCCCATGTTTATTCGTTAACGCTGTAATATGTTGATGACGAATGTGATTTCCTTTCGCTAGTCGTGCTAATAGTCTCCCTCATTTGCTACCATAACGATATACATCGGCTCTATAATTGTTATTACTGCTTCTCTCTCGTCGATATACCCATACGTGTAAGTCAGCCTTAGCCTGCTTACATCTATTTTTAACCTGTGTTGATGAACTTGTCTTGTTTGCCGTGTACCTATCGCGTAATATCCTGCTAGCCTGCGAGTAGTTTGTCGCTATTTTCTTTTTTAGCGTTGTCTGATAACCTATTAGTTTCCCGCGCATTACTCCCTTCCCTGCTGCCCATAAAAGTTCCGGCCTATCCCTAGTATCTCCATTATCCCTTACATATTAAAAACACCATTGCTTCACCTGATGTCGAAACTTCTCATCCATTAACAAATAGGTCGGGAAGCGCCAAGTTTGTTCTGGCCCCATCTGCACCATATCTGGCAGGGTCACTGATACGGGCGCTTGGTCATATATAGCTACGTTGTGCACATCTGCCTCTTCCACACCCCTTAATAGCTCCTGTGATAGCAATATATAATCTATTCTGGACCAAGAGTCATGTGGCGCCGAATAGAATGAATATTCACTGCCATCTGGGTTCAGGTGTGTCCAAATGTCTACAAAGTTAGTCGTGTCTAGCAAGGGTTATTATAAACGTTTGTCATGTGATCGCACATTCATTCGCATCGACCTACAGTTCTTCACTGGTTCGATTCACCATATTTAAGTCACCACCGTGGGTGGTTTTAATGCTCTCCTATCGGCCTGATATGCTTGGATACCTGGGATAAATTCAGGAGCGTCTCCAAACTCCCTACTCACATGTCAGCGCAGGAACCGGAAGAGGGAACGTGCTTGTTTTGTTGCGCATAGGTGGAGTTTTATACAGTAAATGATTACTGCTGTCTTATTTTTTGCGTCCCAAGGGCAGAATAAGGCTGCATAACGTTACATTTTAGAGACACTCATATAATAGACACACGCTACCCTAACCGTGACACAAGGAAGGTATTGTTGCCGGATAAAGCCGCCATTTTAGCGTCACTGTGCTGTTAATTCAGTTCGGGACAGAACGCTGCTCTGCTGACTCTGAGGGACAGTTAGAGATTGCGATTTTGTGTACTGTGCTTTAGGCAGGCTAGTTTACCAACCGGTGTGTACATCTTCCTTTTGCCTTGCAGTGTTTTTTTCACAGCTCTGCAAGGTGTGTGTGTGAGTGCAGGTGACGCGCTGCAGTTTGCTTGGCATACAACGCTGTATGTAGGCATCTGCACATGTCACTCTCACACTCTTTTTTTTTTTTTTTCTTTAGTTTAATTCTTGCTGCTCCATTCAATTGAAATTATAGTGTGACGTGCTTCCATCCGTATCCAATACATTGGTTGAAAACACTGTAGAAGGACACAAAAAGCCCTTTCACAGCTAACAGTTGTGTTCACTGTAGTCTGAGATTTTAATTTATTGAATTTTGATCACGCTCCAGTTACTTCTTCAAGCAATGCTGCTTGTACTCTGCTGAGCGTGTCTTACTGCCTCATCCTTGTCATTTTTCTCTAATTGGTGTACAATACTCCTGCGGGACATCACATGGGCGGTATTTGATAAGTTGTCTAGGTACACCACCTGTTAATTAATCTTTATCATGGGCGGTGTAGTCACATGATCGTTGTCGATTGTTTTCATTGGTTGAGGCAGCGTTTTTATATTCCCCTCCATTCCACTCATACATACCCCTTGAGAAAGGCCACTATCGCCGAAACGCGCGTCGGGGAGGGTGCACGGAGGAGACGTCCCTACTTGCAGCTATTTAGGTAATTGCTGGCATTTCCCTGTTTTGGGATCAACATTTATTTTGTACATGCTATTGCCTATATTCAGATAACGTTATCATTCTTGGGTGATTCATGCACATATTTGACTATAGCCTTGCTTCCGCTCTGTGGTACATGCGGGCAACATATGTGGGTGGTATATACATATATTCGATTGTAGCCTTGCTTCCACTTTGTGGATACATGTGGGCATTTCATGTGGGCAGTATATGATCACACATGGTGATTTTGGATAATGAATATGCACAATGATCTATCGTGACTGCTATTGTTATGCCCGCCTACTATTTCATGTATTACCCTAATCTCCTTTGTAGCACCCCTCATTTTGCATATACAACTTTGGTCTTTACCTCCTTCCCTTTCCTGTCCGTATTTCCTGTATGTTATATTATTTAATAAAATTTATACTTTTATATTATTTTGGGAATTTTGTTCGTTTTTTGTTGGTTCTTTGTGCATACTTTGCTTTGCGATATTCCCTATCAGTCTTTCCAGATAATTGCCTATATATATTTATTTATCCATTCATTTATGGTTAATTATTTCTTTTAGGCTAATATTTCCATGAAAGTCGTTTTGTATTTAATTTCTGTGTTTTGCACAGGCTGTGTTTCTTTTTGGAAAATGGATTTTCGAGCCAAAGACAAGGCCTGGCTCGGTCAAATTGATCAGGTATTCGGTACAGGTGGGAAGGATACCCAGTTGCCAGATGAACCAAATTTTGACAATCAGGCCCGTAAGATTGAGAAATTGCTAATTAAAAGAACTAAAATATGGTGGAATAGGGCCTTTTTGGAAAGATATATTTCATCTAAATTGATCCCTAGAGGATTACGTGTCCGTGTTATTCCTTCTTTTCCCGTGGTGGATGGCGATTTCATTGCTAAATGGGAGGAGGCATGTGGTATATGTTCTTTTTCCCTAATGCAGCTGTTGGTTGGTCTCAATTCTAAAGCCATTTCAGACCTCGACACTGCCATCGATGAGGCTGAACGGAATTTAAAAGCAAATGTCCAGCAGACAGGATCACCAATTATGAGGTTCAAATTCAGAAGAGTCTGGATTTATGTGTCAAAAAGATACAGGAAACTCAGTCCAATAAATTTTCAAGAGACACTAGAGATTTTTCCAATAAAAATGTTTATTTTTGGAGAAAACCAAATGATAGAACACCTAGGATGACTGGAGCAATTTCTACTACCTCCATTTCCTCTATGAGTGACTCTTCTGAATGGTCTACATCATCCATGATGACCCGTTCTGGATCTAGTAAGAGAATTAGAGACACCAATTTTCACCCCTACAAGAGGATGAAAATCAAATTATCTGATCAGTCTAATAATAACAAGGTAATTAATTTAAGCACTCATACCTTGACTGAAAATGATTTGTCCTTACTTAACAGGGGTCTTACATTTTCTCCTAGATCTAATTTCAATACCTTTGTGGCAATCAAGGACTTACACCTGTTTGCCAGGTCTCTGATTTTCAAACGCCATTTTTTTGATCCTCATCTTTCGTCTTTGTTCCCCACAGTGGAAGAACAAATAGCTTTACAAGACTTGGAGGAACTGTCTGCTGAACATATTGCTGGTGAGGGAGGTAAGATTCCCCCATCTATTAGAGTCAAATCCAAGAAGTTTCCTCCTCTGTCAACATGTGCGCCTATTGACCTTTTCGTACAGGTTGTCACTAAAGATTTCATGAGTATTCCTACTGGGGTCAATAATGACAATCTTACCAGGAAGGAACGTGAGAGGTTGGACGTCCTGAGGGCACTTCCTGATGTGGTGCTGAAGCCAGCTGATAAAGGGGGTAATATAGTTATATGGCCGAAATCCCTCTATGAAAGGGAAGCCTTCAGACAGCTCAACAATTCTACCTGTTACAAACGGCTGTCATATAACCCCCTTTCATCCTTCATGAAGGAACTGTCTCAAATTATACAGAGAGCTGTTCAGGATGATATTATCACCAAAGAGCTGGCTTCGGCGCTACAAATGGTCGAACCCACAATTTCCACTATGTACCTACTACCCAAGGTGCATAAAAACTTGGAGGTGCCCCCGGGACGTCCTATCATCTCAGGGTCAGGTAATTATCTTGAGAAGGTAAATCTCTGGATTGACTCCAAACTTCAACCTCTTGTGGGGAATCTCCCTTCATTTCTGTTAGATACCGGGGAGTTTCTCAAGCGAGTTGATGGTCTCTATATTGGACCAGACACTATGTTGGTGACTGGAGATGTGGAATCTTTATACACCAACATTAGGCATAAGGATGGGATTGCCGCCACTAGATACTATCTGACTATGTCTAATCTACCATCCGAGATCATCCACTTTATCCTTGAGCTCCTCGAATTTTCACTTACACATAACTTTTTCATATTTAAGGGGTCCTTCTACCTGCAGCTCCAGGGAACAGCCATGGGGGCCTCATTTGCCCCCGCATACGCCAACCTGTTCCTGGGGCTGTGGGAGAGGGACCTATCCCTGCCTGATCAGTGTTCATCGATGGACCGCATCCCCTTTTGGGTGCGGTACATCGATGACATTTTTCTGATCTGGCAGGGAACTTCCATTCAGCTAGATGAATTTGTAACTCTTTTGAATTCCAATGAATCCAATATCCACATCACACACATGTGCGATAGGGATACCATCAACTTTTTAGATGTTAAGATATGGAGGGATTCCGAGGATATTTTGCAAACCAGCATTTTTAGAAAGGAGACGTCTACCAACATGCTGCTCCATGCCTCCTCTGCACATCCGAGATCTATGATTAATGCCATTCCCACGGGCCAATTCCTACGCCTCCGTAGAATATGTTCCACTGAACAAGATTTTAGGATTCAGGCTATGGACCTTTCAGAGAGATTTGTGGAACGAGGCTATAGCCGCAGGTGTATAAAAAGGGCCTTCAATAGGGCAAAAAATTCCACCCGTCATACACTATTATATGACAATAAGGTGAAGAAACCTGATAACAAGATCAGATTTATTACCAACTATCATGCCCAATTTTCACGCATGAAAAATGCCCTCAATAGGGCATGGCCTATCCTTCAGGCCGACCCTATCTTGAATCAGATCCTCCCTCAAACACCAAGCATTACGATTAGACGTTCCCAAAATTTGAGGGATTATCTGGTCCATAGTCATTATCAGGGGGAGAGGAAGTCTACTTTCCTAGATAGTGGCCGTCCTTTGTGTGGCAGTGGTCCTTGTGGTCGCTGTGTCGCCTGCCTCAATATGGATCGTGCTAAAACCTTTTTTAATTCTACGGGGTCCAGGACATATGATATTAGAAGACACATTTCATGTGTCTCTAAATATGTCATATACTTTGCACTATGTCCCTGTAATTTAATTTATATCGGCATGACGACACGTCAACTCAAAGTACGTGTGCGTGAGCACGTTCTGGGGATCCAGGCGGCCGCCGATCACGAGGACCTTGCCACACTCAGGACTATACCACGCCACTTCAAACTCCATCATCAATGTGACAGCTCTAAATTACGGGTGAGAGGTATCGATACTATTGATCCTGGTGCCCGTGGAGGTAGTCTCACATCAAAACTGTTGCAGTGTGAGACTAAGTGGATCTGGACATTAGATACGGTCCACCCTAAGGGATTGAATGAGGCAATTAGCTTTGCCTCATTTTTGTAAAATGGTTCATCTGTCTATTGTGTTTGGTTTCTGACCAATTTTGTTATGTAACGTGTTTCATTGTTTTTAACACTGTTTTTTACTTTGTTATTTTAGATGTTTTGCTGCTGTCTTTCATGATTACATCATGTATCATGCTATTTTCCCATGGTTTGTTCAACTATCATGATACATCCCCTCTTCATTCCAATCATCAACCATCAAGATTTTCATCTTCAATTATCATATTCCATGAACATTTTCAAGCATATGTGGTCATCTATTATGTTTGTATATATGTCCCACCCATGTTGTCCCTTGTTGTCTATATGTTATATGTTTCTCAATATTTTATAATAATTCTTGCTATATTTCTACATATGTCTATTTATGTGATCAAGCCGCCATCTTTATATGTTTTCATACTTACCATCCTCTTGATCTCGGCGTCTGCTGGTATGCTTGCGTGTCGCGGTCTCGGCCCGTCTGGTCGCTCTTGGCATCTTCCGTTGCTGTGGTGATGGTCGCTTCTTTGTGACGTCACTGCCTTCGTGATGCCGACGCGGCCCGGCGTCCCAGTTTCTGTGGCAACGCACGCGTCATTAGAAGCAGCGGCGATATCAACATACGAGAGTCAGTGCTGACGTCAGCGCAAGAGACTCTCTTATATTGAAAGCATATTTCTATCATATGTGTTGCACGTATTGATGGCTGCTTGTTCATAGGTGGGTGATACTCCTGCGGGACATCACATGGGCGGTATTTGATAAGTTGTCTAGGTACACCACCTGTTAATTAATCTTTATCATGGGCGGTGTAGTCACATGATCGTTGTCGATTGTTTTCATTGGTTGAGGCAGCGTTTTTATATTCCCCTCCATTCCACTCATACATACCCCTTGAGAAAGGCCACTATCGCCGAAACGCGCGTCGGGGAGGGTGCACGGAGGAGACGTCCCTACTTGCAGCTATTTAGGTAATTGCTGGCATTTCCCTGTTTTGGGATCAACATTTATTTTGTACATGCTATTGCCTATATTCAGATAACGTTATCATTCTTGGGTGATTCATGCACATATTTGACTATAGCCTTGCTTCCGCTCTGTGGTACATGCGGGCAACATATGTGGGTGGTATATACATATATTCGATTGTAGCCTTGCTTCCACTTTGTGGATACATGTGGGCATTTCATGTGGGCAGTATATGATCACACATGGTGATTTTGGATAATGAATATGCACAATGATCTATCGTGACTGCTATTGTTATGCCCGCCTACTATTTCATGTATTACCCTAATCTCCTTTGTAGCACCCCACATTTTGCATATACAACTTTGGTCTTTACCTCCTTCCCTTTCCTGTCCGTATTTCCTGTATGTTATATTATTTAATAAAATTTATACTTTTATATTATTTTGGGAATTTTGTTCGTTTTTTGTTGGTTCTTTGTGCATACTTTGCTTTGCGATATTCCCTATCAGTCTTTCCAGATAATTGCCTATATATATTTATTTATCCATTCATTTATGGTTAATTATTTCTTTTAGGCTAATATTTCCATGAAAGTCGTTATGTACATCAAAGTAGTCTTCATTTGGATCGAAATCCAAGCAGGTACCCGGACACTCTATGGCTGCTTTTATACGGTGGACTGGCTCCAACATTCAATAAGACTTAAGATCAGTGTTGAGCGATACGATACTGCAAATATCGGGTATCGGCCGATATTAGCTGTATCGGGCTTTCGATTCCGAGTACCGATATTTTCGTCATATCGGATACCGGAATCGGATTTGTCACTGTCACTGTGAGTGTCCGTCGGTCGGGTCTGTCAGGAGTCAGCGGCACTTACCTGGCAGAAGATCTCCGGCGGTCACGTCCTGGACTGCTTGATGGCCGCCATTATCTTCTCCCTGGCGGTCACATGCAGTTTTTCGCGATAACTGCAGTGACTGCAGGGTAATCCCGGCCGTAAACCAGTCCGATGACGTCACCCGCGGGAAGCAGGTAATCAGCTGTGCTGCGCCGGGATGACAGGCTCCGCCTGTCATTCTGATGTAGCAGAGCTGGATCGTCGTGGGACACTCGTTACTATGAACTGCGTCGGACAGGTGGTATACTTTTTTTTTTTTGTTTTTCATTTTTTTACAGGAGATCGATGGCGTCGCAGGATGAGACTGTAATAAAAGTAATGAAAACTGTGTTGTTTTTTTTTTATTAAATTAAAAAACTTTTTTATGAACATTCATCCGTCCGGGTACATCAACAATTTAACTATTTACATACAGGGACCCTGTCTGGGTTATTTATAATTCTTTGGCAGGGGTGTTCCAGGTACCACCTGGTACTCTTCTGATGCTTGCCAAACATCCGAGACACCAAGGACCACCAGGACCTGATGACGTCGTGTGGCCTGTACAGTCAAGTCGTGACCCGCTATCTGTGTCTGTGTGGCCACCTCTTTCATCTCCCTCCGGGTCTGGAACCCTATGTCCCGGACTGAACGAACCCCAGGGGGCCTAACAGGCGCCGGGTACGGGCCAGCTATACTTATCATGTCCATAGCTGGGGCTGCTGAGGAGACCACTGAGGGAGGCTGGGGAGATTTACGGCGTGGGGTGGGCACTTGTGCAGAGGCCTGGATGTGGGAGGCTGAAGGCTCCGAGGGTCTCACAGGTTCCTGACACTCTGGGGAGTAGGGGTCGCACCTGGTAACATTTAGGGCGTACCATCCATTGTAACCCCAGTGTCGGGTGTAAGTCACCAAGTCTCCTGGCAACAGGTCCCTCCCCGGGTGTCCTTCTGGGAGGTGAGCCTCCACGTCCCGCCGGGTTACAAAAACTTCTAAATAAAGTCCAGGCTCCTGGATGAAGCCCCAACCACCTTTCAATTTAAAGTTCCGTACTGCACCCTTACGCCGCAGCTCCCACAGGGTTCCTTTATCTTTTCTCATCCGGTCCTTATCTGCCCGGTCCTTCTCCAGGTTACGTTGCCGAAGCTTTTGGGTTTCTCGCTGCTCCCTTTGTCGCTCTGCTTCCCGCTCCCAACGTCTCCACTCTTCCTCCTGACGCCGGTTGAAATTCTCCTCCACCAGCAGCTACATGTCTCCACCATCAAACTGCAGCTTACAGTGTCCAGTTTGCGGCAGCTCTCCTGGCACCCCCCAATCCTGGCGGCGCTCACCTGCGGAGGAAGCAGCCGGCTCTGGAACAGATGACAGTCGGGGCTCAGGTACAGACAGGTAGACCTCTGGTGCCTGCGCGGCCTCCTCCATGAGGACGGGTGTCGCTTCTTCTGTCTCAGCGACGGGGGCAGACAGCGGGATCTGGGGTGCTGCCGGTGCAGAGTTTTTTGCAGGAACGGGTGCCTCCACTGCGACAACGTCAACCGGATCACATTGCAAGGGCTGGGATGCCCGCACGGACTCCTCTACTAGAACGGGTGCCTCACCTTCCGGTACAGACACTTCAGGTAAGAGGGATTGGCGCCGCTCCAAGTTTAGTTTTAGGGCACGCCAGCTGGCTTCCATCCTGGCGACCTCCTCCCGGTGCCGGGCCAGGCCTCTTAGGGTATCCTCCGCTTCTTGCAGCGTAGGAGGGTTTCCAGGCCGGGTGCCCAATGGTGGTTCCGTGGTGATCGGGTCGCTTCCGTGGGGGGAGAGCTCTGACTGCTCCATCCCTTCACACTTCTGCTCGTGTCCATTAGCCATCTCTGCCAAGTCACATGTGTCATTAGCATCTGGAGAGGGTCCCTCTTTTGTAGGGAGGCGGGACCTTCGTGTTAGTTTCCGCACACTGAGGAGGATGAGGAGGCGGAACTGAAGAGCTGTGGGGCACGATCTTACATTGCAGTACCATTTACAGTGGTTGGCCATCATTTTCGCGCCACTGAGTGAGTGTACACCCACGAAGAGCACGCCCTTCTTCTTCACCAGTGCCTCGTCGTGACGCAGATATGGCTGAAAAATGGCAAATACATTCTCTGATGATTTTAGCAATTCTCAAGCACAAAACCAGTTCAATTCAGGCACACAGGACTCGCTTATAGCGAGCTACAGAATCCTGTTCGTGACGCCCAAGTTGAGTCGCACAGAGCC
>JARQOD010008103.1:0-24338 GCA_033576555.1 Oophaga sylvatica
TTTAGGTCATTCCTATGTGTGCTGTGGGATATGTAAATAAAGGCTGTTTCCGTTGTGACAATAGGACAAGCACCCACTGTAGGACTGTGTGATTAGGTAACTGCAGACGGCTTGCGGACTGTCAACTTACATTTTCATGGGTGCCTTCTGCTACCCGTCCGGGTTTCAGTACCGTCAACTGGTACTCCGCAGTGCCTTTGGCCTAGGTGCCTCCATCTCGGTATCCGAGTTCCAGCAACGTCTGCTGGTCCTTGGTAGTGCTTTGGAGCACAGGTACCTCCTGCTTAGTAACCGTGTCCCAGTAACATCAGCTGGTCCCTCGGTTGTGCCATTGGCTCTTTTCCTTCTGCTGCCCCTCCGGTTCCAGCACAGTCAGCTGTTCCTCATTACTTGCATTGGCTCTTGTACCTTCTGCTACCCGTCCGGGTTCCAGTACCGTCAACTGGTTCTCCGCAGTGCCTTTGGCCTAGGTGCCTCCATCTCGGTATCCGAGTTCCAGCAACGTCTGCTGGTCCTTGGTAGTGCTTTGGAGCACAGGTACCTCCTGCTTAGTAACCGTGTCCCAGTAACGTCAGCTGGTCCTCGGTTGTGCCATTGGCTCTTTTCCTTCTGCTGCCCCTCCGGGTTCCAGCACAGTCAGCTGGTCCTCGTTACTTCCATTGTCTCTTGTACCATCTGATACCCGTTCGGGTTCCAGTAACGTCAGCTGGTTCTCGGAAGTTAGTCAGCCTTCTTGTACCTTCAGCTACATTTACAAATTGAATATTTTTTAAATGTTTTGTTGGGTAATCACTATGGATCTCCAACAATGAAGACGACGACCCTGATGACCACCCCGAAGAAGATGACGACCACAAGGACGACGAGCATGAAGCCAACCAGCCTGAACACCATCACAAAGAAGAAATAAAAGATTACCCAGAAGAAGATCACCAACAGGACAAAGAAGGTTAAGACAAACTACAAGATACAGAACAAGAGACAGAAGAACAATAAGCAGAAGATGAAAAAGCATAAGAACATGAAGTATAAGACCAAAATGAAGAGCAAAATATATGCTCTAAATTATAAGCAGAAGAAGACTAAGCAGTGTATGGGGTGAGTCCGTTCCTCCTCGTGGTGCCCCTGGAAAATGCCTGCTGCTGCAGGCTAAACTGAACACGGACAAATACTGTTGTAATTTAAATCTTTTGTGACAGCAAGAACGCAAGGATGAAAAATTCATACTTTTACAGATTACAAGTACAGGAATCTCTGTCACAAATAAGAATATGATGAAGATGAAGTAGAATATGAAGAAGAATAATAGTTGAATAAGAACAATATGAGTAATTTTAACAAAAAGATGAATAGCAAGAAGTTTAAGAAGAAGATAAAGAAGGTGAAGATGAAGAATAATTTGATGAAAAAGATGATGCTGCTGAAGATTATGAAGGAGAAAGTGTGTCAAAAGTTAAAAAGGTGAAGAGCATGGAAGTTGTGAAACATACATATTTGCCAAAATAGAAAAAAGGTTAACAACATTGTCAATTTGTTCGTCAATCCGAACATCTTTACAAAAAAAAATATTAATGCTATTCCATTTGATTAGGTTAAATATCTATGCCTTTAATGTCTCCTCAACCTCCCCAATACATTCTACATTACTCTTTGCTGTTTTCCTTCATGTACAATTAACCAACAAGGCAAGAATGGGCTTTTTTTAATTCCGATATTTTTTCCCATAGACTTACATTGGATTTCCGGTATCGGTATTGGGTATCGCCGATATTTCTTGTGTATCGGCGATACCATTCCGATCCGATACTTTTGGATATCGGAAAGTATCGCTCAACTCTAACAGCGACATAATCCAGTTTACAGGGAAGCCATCAGCAACAAAATCCAGTATACAGGGAAGCCAAAAGCAACATAATCCAGTATACAGGGAAGCCGACAGCAACATAATCCATATACAGGGAAGCCGACAGCAACATAATCCAGTATACAGGGAAGCCGACAGCAACATAATTCAGCATACAGGGAAGCCATAGCAACAAAATCCAGTATACAGGTGTTAAAAATGCTTATTTTAAGTATATTTTTCCAGGACTTGTTACCAGATGCTATACTTTAAAGAAAGTGTCACGTTTCTTATAAAAAAAATGTAGTGGTTTATTGGACTGTCCATCAAAAAAACATCATTACAGGAAAACATAAATGAGTGAAATAGTTTACGAAGAGATTGTCCATTTGTCCATAGCAAAACTTGTACACATCTTTCCTTGGTATCCTGAATGGTAAAAATGACATCTGTTTCTCAGCAGCGTCTTAAGGAAGCAACACGTGGTTACATAGCAGCTGACTGTTCATTCATCGTAGTCCTTGTCCCATGTGTCTGTAGAGAGAGTGAGAGAGTAAGAGAGACCCCTCCCTTCGTGTAGTCATTATATATATGTCCCTTAGATCACGTGGTCTCTGTATATGGGGATGACACTTTACCATTCAGAAATAGCATCTGTAATGTCAGCGAACGTTAATGTGCTTGGTACAGAATTGAGTGTATAAATCCATAAGCAATAATTAATATTTAACAATTCCCCCTTTTGAGGGTGACAGACATTAATTGGAACCCTCAAAGTAGAGAAGTTCATCTTTAGGATAATCAGATCTTCTTTCTTCTTTTCTTCTTCTTTGGCAAAATAATTTAATTTCAATAATAATAATAATAATTTCAGATTATTGTTACACACACTCAATAAATAACATAGTTATGTGAATTCATGTTATGGTAAGCCGTGACCAATATATAAAATATATAATACTTTCCAATATATATTATACTTTCCTAAACCTAAATCGAAGCATCTCCGGTCCAGTCATCATCATCTGATGTCATCTGATCTTCATCTTGACGTCTTGTTCTTGATTCTTTTAAAACACAGTCTTTATACGATAATTCCTTTGAAATAACATGTAGATATTGTAGAGACCGTGTGTCATGTGTCCATCAAAGTCCATAAATTCAAATGTTGATAAGAAAACAAAGTCCATTGATGAAATGAAGCTTTAATATCTGAGCAGTGTCACCTTTAAGACCTGGACTTACATTGGCTCACCTTGCATATTCCTGGAATCCTCCATGCCATCTGCAATGGTCTTGAAACAGGTGTGACGTCTTTGGTCAGCAAAGCAAGGGTTAAAATGACTCTTCCTTGCTAAAGATAGCACCATAACCAGTCCTTAGTCCTAATGCACAGGACTCATGTCAGGGTTGTAGCTTCCTGACAATTACCTTATTGTTCACCAGCTTTCATTGAAGCTTCATAGGTGATAGGAAACCACTGGAACGTGATAAAAACGTGATCACACAGTTCATATTAGCATCATAAGATCATCGTCCTCTGCAGTCGTGGCTGTCAGGTTAGATACTGCAATCGTGGCTGTCAGTGGTGGATACTGCAGTTGTTGTCAGTGGTGAATACTGCAGTTGTGGCTGTCGGTGATGAAATGAATTGTAATTGACACAGTTCTTTATTACTCAGACATCATATAGCCTTTTTACCTTCTGGAACTTCGGCTTTTTCTTCTTGCAACTTTTTAAATTTACTTGAATTTAGAAATATGAAAAGTCTTTATTAACGTAATTCCAATATCTTGCTTGAAGTCTTCATTCCCTATTCTATACCAAATCTGGTAATTTTCCTAACCTATAATATCACAGCGTACCATAGCAATCAGTAATATCCATAGAATTATTATCAGAATAGTAATATGGAATTCATGTTTGTGTAGTAAAACAATCATAAATGATAATGCATTATTAACCAATTCTTCATGAGATAGAACATTTTTATGTCATTGGTGTAATTACCTTTTCAACCCATAGGAGTCAGTGTGTTTTTTTATGTAACAAGTGTTTCCATCTTTATTACTAAAACTTTATTAATGGAATATATTTATTAGACCAATAATAGGTAAGAATGTATAGCCATGAACCAAAATGTGAATAAAAGTGAATGAATGAATGAAAGAATTATTGTATTTACTCAGAATTAGAACATTTTCTTTTAATGGAACGATATCTTCACTATATTTAATGAAGCAATATTCTCATACTAGACATTACTTTATTAAATATTGATGTTTCTTGACTGAGATAAAAAAATAAAAATTAAGAATCAAAATAGAGATAAAGGAAGAATAAAAATTAAAACATGAAAAATAAGAATAAAAACAAAAATAAGAATAAAAATAAAAATAAGGCCTTTATATGTTTATGACAAATGCTGAGTAGTTATGTTCTCAGTAACACATACCCTTAATATTTCCATTATCTGGATGATTTCATATTTGTCATGACCTTGTGTTACCAAAATATTCATAATTATTCAACTTTGCATGTAATTTCCTTCTTAGTGTAAAGAAATGACTCTTTATAATACTTAATGTTATTATCCCTAGCAGTTATACCATTGTACCTTTCTATATTCTTTAAAATGTGTGAAGAAGAGGTATTGATGAAATGTGATGATGTATTCAGGATCACAAACACATTTCCCCCTTATTACCAGAAAAAAAATATTATTTTATGAAATAATTGATTTATCAAAACCAAAATGAAAAAAAAAATAATTGTTTTATAAATTATTTATGTAACTTCTGTTTTAGCTTTATGCCATATATTTGTCTGAAGATGTGTACCATCTATGTAACCATTAAAAATAACATTGAATATCATAAAATTATCCTTTGGGAAAAGGAAAAAATAATAATCTAAATGTAGATTTTCTTGATAAACCATTTTGATGTGTGATTACACTTATCCACAATTAACTAAAAAAATAATTACTAAAGGAATATATGTTGAGTAGATAATATTCATTATGTATCTTAATATTCTAATAATTGAACTGATTTGTATTATTTCTCTTAAAAAAAAAAGTTTTTTTGTTTTCTCTGCATACCATGAATTGTGAAACTGTCATATGTCACACATACACTTAGCTTATATTCACTCTTAACAGCTGCACATACACGCATTTGTCATCTGTCACTCAGACTGTGAAACATATAAGTTTACACCACAGATTCCTCATACAAAAGGTAGGAATACATGTATTTAACCCAAATAATTGTCTCCTAATTATCAATGCGCATTGTAAACTATTAAATTTAATATTTTAATATTTCTTTGAATATTCCCCAAATACACATAACAAACTTTGTGAACCATTTATAGATAGAAGGACTCATAAGAAAATTAGGTATGAGCTGTATATACTTGGTGCAAGGATTTGCAAACTGTAATTGAACCCTGGAACTTAAGAGGCCTAAAAAAAAAATTCTTTGACTTGTAAAGGCTGAGCTCTAAAAAATTCTTTTCACGAGAGCTTTAAGTTGCAACCACTGAAATAGGGGTATATGGTAGCCTTATTATTAGAACAGTTTAAATGTCACATGTGTGACTGTCATGCAGTAATAACATATTGCCATGCAAATAACTTCAAAATGTTAGCAACACACAAAAACTAAATTTAGATTCAGTTAGTTATATAATATTTCCTTTTAAGTGTTAAATATATAAAAACATGCAGTTATTACAAATTCCTGTGTAAATAAAGGAATAAATCCATGTAAGAGAATTTTTCCCGATTAACCCCTTAGTGACAGAGCCATTTTGCAGCTTAATGACAGGGCCAATTTTTACAATTCTGACCACTGTCAATTTATGAGGTTATAACTCTGGAACGCTTTAACGAATCCAGCTGATTCTCAGATTGTTTTTTCGTGACATATTGTACTTCACGATAGTGGTAAAATTTCTTTGATACGACTTGTGTTTATTTATGAAAAAAACGGAAATATGGCAAAAATTTTGAAAGTTTAACAATTTTCAAACTTTAAATTTTTATGCCCTTAAATCAGAGAGATATGTCACACAAATTTCTTAATAAATAACATTTCCCACATGTCTACTTTACATCAGCACAATTTTGGGAACAAAATTTTTTTTTGTTACGAAGTTATAAGGGTTTAAAAGTTGACCAGCGATTTCTCATTTTTACAACACCATTTTTATTTTAGGGACCACATCACATTTGAAGTCACTTTGAGGGGTCTATATGATAGAAAATACCCAAAAGTGACACCATTCTAAAAACTGCACCCCTCAAGGTGCTCAAAATCACATTCAAGAAGTTTATTAACCCTTTACGTGCTTCACAGGAACTGAAGCAATGTGGAAGGAAAAAATTAACATTTAACTTTTTTTGCAAAAACTTTAATTCGGAACCATTTTTTTTATTTTCACAAGTGTTAAAAGAAACAATGAACCGCAAAATTTGTTGTGAAATTTCTCCTGAATAAGCCGAAACCCCATATGTGGGGGTAAACCACTTTTTGGGCGCATGGCAGAGGTCGCAAGGGAAGGAGCGACATTTGACTTTTTCAATGCAGAAGTGGCTGGACGCCATGTCGGGTTTGTAGAAGCCCTGATGTGTCTAAACAGTGGAAACACATCACAAGTGACTCCATTTTGGAAACTAGACCCCCTAAGGAACTTATCTAGATGTGTGGTGAGCACTTTGAACCTCCAAGTGCTTCACAGAAGTTTATAACATAGAACAGTGAAAATAAAAAATCATATTTTTTTCACAAAAACAATCTTTTCACCCCAATTTTTATTTTCCCAAGGGTAACAAGACCCCAAAAGTTTTTGTGCAATTTGTCCTGAGCATGCTGATACCCCATATGTGGGGGTAAACCACTGTTTGGGTGCATGGCAGAGCTTGGAAGGGAAGGAGCGCCGTTTGACTTTTTCAACTCAGAATTGGCTGGACGCCATGTCGCGTTTGTAAGGCCCTAATGTGTCTAAACAGTGGAAACCCCCCACAAGTGACACCATTTTGGAAACTAGACCCCCTAAGGAACTTATCTAGATGTTTGGTGAGCACTTTGAACCCCCAAGTACTTCACAGAAGTTTATAACTCCCGGGCATGAAAATAAAAAGTCATATTTTTTCCACAAACCTGATCGTTTAGTCCCCAATTTTTTATTTTCCCAAGGGTAACAGGAGAAATTAGACCACAAAAGTTGTTGTCCAATTTGTCCTGAGTACGTTGATACCCCATATGTGGGGTGGGACCACTGTTTGGGCGCACGGCAGGGCTTGGAAGGGAAGGAGCGCCGTTTGACTTTTTCAAACCAAAATTGGCTGGAGTTGAAATTGGACGCCATGTCGCGTTTGGAGAGCCCCTGATACGCCTAAACAGTGGAAACCCCCCACAAATGACACCATTTTGGAAGCTAGACCCCTTAAGGAACTTATCTAGATGTGTGGTGAGCACTTTGAACCCCCAAGTGCTTCACAGAAATTTATAAACGTAGAGCCGTGAAAATAAAAAAATCATTTTTTTCCTCAAAAATGATTCTTTAGCCCGCTATTTTTTTTATTTTCCCAAAGGTAACAGGAGAAATTGGACCCAAAAAGTTGTTTTGCAATTTTTCCTGAGTATGCTGATACCCCATATGTGGGATGAAACCACTGATTGGGCGCATGGGAGTGCTTGGAAGGGAAGGAGCGCCATTTTGTAATGCAGACTTTGATGGAATGTTCTGCGGGCGTCATGTTGTGTTTGCAGAGCCCTTGATGTGCCTAAACAGTAGAAACCCCCTGCAAGTGACACCATTTTGGAAACTAGACCCCTTAAGGAACTTATCTAGATGTGTGGTGAGCACTTTGAACCCCCAAGTGCTTCACAGATATTTATAAACGCAGAGCCGTGAAAATGAAAAATCATTTTTTTTCTCAAAAATGATTTTTTTAGCCAGCTATTTTTTATTTTCCCAAGGGTAACAGGAGAAATTAGAACCCCAAAATTGGTGTGCAATTTGTCCTGAGTACGCTGATACCCCATATGTTGGGGTAAACCACTGTTTGAGGCGCACGGCAGGGCTCGGAAGGGAGGGAGCGCCATTTGACTTTTTGAAAGCCACGTCGTGTTTGGAGACCCCCTGATGTGTCTACACAGTGGAAACCCCCCACAAGTGACCCCATTTTGGAAACTAGACCCCTTAAGGAACTTATCTAGATGTGAGGTGAGCACTTTGAACCCCCAAGTGTTTCACAGAAATTTATAAACGCAGAGCTGTGAAAATAAAAAATCATTTTTTTTCTCAAAAATGATTTTTTTAGCCAGCTATTTTTTATTTTCCCAAGGGTAACAGGAGAAATTAGAACCCCAAAATTAGTGTGCAATTTGTCCTGAGTACGCTGATACCCCATATGTTGGGGTAAACCACTGTTTGGGCGCACGGCAGGGCTCGGAAGGGAGGTAGCGCCATTTGACTTTTTGAACGCCACGTCGTGTTTGGAGACCCCCTGATGTGCCCAAATAGTGGAAATCCCTCAATTCTAGCTCCAACCCTAACCCCAACACACCCCTAACCCTAATCCCAACCCTAATCCTAACTTAAATCCCAACCCTAATTCCAACCCTAATTGTAACCCTAACCTTAATTGTAACCCTAACCCTAATTTTAACCCTAACCCTAATTGTAACCCTAACCCTAATTATAACCCTAATCCTAAGGCTAGGTTCATTTTGCGTTTTACCAGCCCGTTCAACACATAGCGTTGACGGGCTGGTAATGGTATAGCATAACGCGATCGCGTTATGCTATACCTGCTAGCGCAGAGGAATCAGCAGATGATTCATCTGCGCTAGCGGTGACGGAGCCCAGACGCTGCAGCCCGCGTCAGAGGCTCCGTCACTGAATGATGGCACGTCGCAAACCCATGCCGCTTTACGGCATGCGTCGCGATGCGCCCTCAAATGGCGGTGAATGGCAGCGTTAACGGACTGCGTTACACCGCGTTATACCGCGGTGTAACGCAGTCCGTCTAACGGACTGCCATAACGCAGTATGAACCCAGCCTAATTATAACCCTAACCCTAATGCTAACCCTAACCCTAATGCTAACCCTAACCCTAATTATAACCCTAACCCTAATTATAACCCTAACCCTAACGGAAAAATGAAAATAAATATAATTTCTATTTTTTATTATATGTCCCTAACTAAGGGGGTGATAAATGGGGGGGTTATGTACTGTTTTTTTTATTTTGATCACTGTGATAGTTTATCACAGTGATCAAAATGTACTTTTAGAGAATGAATGAATATTTTTTTGAATTTGCCGCTGGATGAAGAAGCCGGCCTGAACGGAGGCCAGGGGTTGGACCGGAGGCCAGGGGGAGGATCGGACCGCACGAGGGGGGATCGGAGGACACGGGACCCCTGCAGGTACAGGGGGGGGAGATCGGGGGTCCCGGGACACTTTTTCTCTCCCCTCTGATGTGCGATCACATCAGAGGGGAGAAAAATTTACAGGCAGGGATCGCAGCTGTTATTTCTCTTTTGCAATCGCCGCTATATGGCGATCGCAAAAGACTGGTGACTGGGGGGGCCCCTATTATGTTCTCTGGGGTCTCGGCTACCCCAGGCAGCCGAGACCGCAGAGAAAATAGCCCACCCCCCCGTCACTCGCGGCGGGCGCACCACTCATGCGCCCACCATTTTGCAGCATGGCGCCGGCACCGGGGGACACCGGAGGGCCCTGGGGCCATAAGGAGGGTTCGGGGGCCACAGTGGGGGTCCAGGGGACCCTTTTTCTCTCTCCTCTGATGTCCGATGACATCAGAGGAGAGAGAAATTAAATAGCACATTGTTTTTTTTTTGTTGCGATCGCCGTTATAGGGTTAATAACGGCGATCGCAACATCGGTGTCGGTAAAAACCGACCCGATTCATGTTCTCTGGGGTCTCGGCTACCCCCGGTAGCCGAGACCCCGGAGAAAATGCGCCTCTGGGGGGCGCTATAGGCTTTTTCCACAGCGCCGTTAATTAACGGCGCTGTGGTTTAAGTACCCTTAATGACCGCCGTTAAAAGGCGTATCGGCGGTCGTTAAGGGGTTAAGTCCTACTTTAAAGTGAAAATTCTAAGGATAAATAAGAGATAAGGTTAAATATCATATACATTCAGAAATAAAACAATTGCAATGTCTTATACATATATATGTATTGGCTTTAATGTAATTCTAAATATTACTGTAGTTTATTTTAATTATATCACTATAGATATAGATATACAGTCATACAATCTGTACTTATACAAGTATACTATATATACTGTATGAATATATATATATATATATATATATATATATATATATATAAAAACTGTGAACTACAGAATTATATTTATAAAATAATTACAAATAACTGAATAATATATTGTATAATACTTTTACACAACATATAATTTCATTTTCAGTCAATTCCTAAACCAAATCTTATTTCTTTGTCAAAAATGTCCTGAAAAGCTTTTATGATTCCTTTTTTTAATGATTGTTTGAGCAGCTCCGATAATGAGCTGTAAACTGAAGACTTAGATAAGTTACTTTGAGAAGTCACCTGTTTCTGTCTGTCAGTGTCCGCCATTTGTCTCTTTACAGAGAGGTCTGAACTTTGAATTTTTAACCCTTTCTGCAAAGTGGCTCCTTGGATCACTTCGTAAGGCTTATAACAAATATGTAATTTTCTTCGTATGTCATAGATTTGATTAGGGGGATGACTCGGTTTAGGAGATTTTGACACTGGCTTTTGAAAAGATCTTACTCTATCTGTTTGATTTATTTTCCTTTCACGATTATCATGTTTTCTAGCAAAATCAAGGGATTGCGCACATTCAAATAAAGTATCTTTTTGTGACGCAATAAACGAGATACAGAATTTAGGAATCCAAATTTGTCCACAAAATACTTTATCATTGATTGTGTTTTGACATTGGTAATTAGAGTTTTGTACAACCTTTCAAATATGGACATGAATGTAAAAGTACATTCTTTCCGACCAATCCTTAATTTTTGAAGAATATCAATATCTGGACAATTTTCATTTAATGCACAGAAAATCAGAATTTTCAGTCTGTCTTTATCATCTAGATCTCCATGTAAGTCGTTATCACAAGACAACTTTAATGTTAAAGTCTGGAAAAGGTTGCAGGAAGCCACAATTTAAATAATTGATTTTTCTCGTCATTACTTAAATCAAGCTTATCAACAAAGCTTTCAAATATTTCAGAATTTCTGCATACATGGATTTTGTTATCATATGCAGGAATGATTTTGCATAATTTTAACAAATTTTTCCTAACTTTAAGGGCCTCTGAATTGTTTTCTATTTTTGGTGGCCTTTGAACATCCGTCTCTCGTACGTCATCTGCATCAGTTCTGAAGTCTCCTCCCATGTTCCCTCCTACATTAGTTTTGAAGTCTCCTCCCACATTTCCACCATCTTTTTTTACATCATCAGAGACAAGGTCACCTTGAGTAGCCATTACAGACACATGTCCCACATCTTGCTCAATTTCCTCATTACAGTCAATCTCGGGAACATCGCTAGTATCATCTGACACTATTTCTACACAGTCATTTTTAGATTTCTCTAATACAAACTTGTGAAATACGTCAACTAACTGTAAAATGTTTTTCAATTTCTCTCTTTCTCTATTAAAGGACACCAGCTTAGATTCTAGCTTTAGATTTTCCATTTCACATTCTGCATATAAGCTGAACCATAAAACTTCTAAATTAGACTGATCTACAGACATAAATTTCAGTCTACTTTGCTTAGAAAAAGAAGTAATGACATCCATGTTTCTTACCTTGAAATATCTCAGCTTGTAGCTCCTTTCTTGGACAACGCTGGCCTCTTGTCATCAGCACGTCAGCACGTCTGATTCCTGTAGTACGTCTGGCAACTCTTAGTCCTCATTCATAGGTTCTTTTTTGATCCTGAAATATCGTAGTGTGATTTCTTTGACGACTTGCACATCTGACGTTCTTTTGCTTCTATTCCTCCCCTTGCAAGTTTTCAGAAATTCACACTCTAAAAATCAAGTGTGACTGGCTGGCTCTCCAAAATGTTAAAAATGCTTATTTTAAGTATATTTTTCCAGGACTTGTTACCAGATGCGATACTTTAAAGAAAATGTCACGTTTCTTATAAAAAAAATGTAGTGGTTTATTGGACTGTCCATCAAAAAAGCATCATTACAGGAAAACATAAAATGAGTGAAATAGTTACGAAGAGATTGTCCATTTGTCCATAGCAAAACTTGTACACATCTTTCCTTGGTGTCCTCAATGGTAAAAATGACATCTGTTTCTCAGCAGCGTCTTAAGGAAGCAACACGTGGTTACATAGCAGCTGACTGTTCATTCATCGTAGTCCTTGTCCCATGTGTCTGTAGAGAGAGTGAGAGAGCAAGCGAGACCCCCTCCCTTCGTGTAGTCATTATATATATGTCCCTTAGATCACGTGGTCTCTATATATGGGGATGACACTTTACCATATGTGCTTGGTACAGAATTGAGTGTATAAATCCATAAGCAATAATTAATATTTAACAACAGGGAAGCCAACAGCAACAAAATCCAGTATACAGGGAAGACATAGCAACATATTCGAGTATTATTATTATTATTATTGTTTATTTCTATAGCACCATTGATTCCATGGTGCTGTACATGAGAAGGGGTTACATACAAATTACAGGTATCACTTACAGTAAACAAACTAACAATGACAGACTGATACAGAGGGGAGAGGACCCTGCCCTTTCGGGCTTACATTCTACAGGATTGTGAGGCAGGAGACAGTAGGTCGGGGGGTTGCAGCAGTTCCGGTGTTGGTTGAGGCAATATCTCCGGTAGTGGTGAGGAGGTAGCAGGGTCATTGCAGGCTGTAGGCTTTCCTGAAGAGGTGGGTTTTCAGGTTCCGTCTGAAGGATCCGAATGTGTTTGATAGTCGGACGTGTTGGGGCAAAGAATTCCAGAGGATGGGGGATATTCGGGAGAAGTCTTGGAGGCGGTTGGGTGAGGAGCGAATAAGTGTGGAGGAGAGAAGGATGTCTTGGGAGGATCGGAGATTACGTGAGGGAAGATATCGGGAGATTAGTTCAGAGATATAAGGAGGAGACAGATTATAGATGGCCTTGTAGGTCAGTATTAGTAATTTGAACTGGATACGCTGAGGGAATGGGAGCCAGTGAAGAGATTTGCAGAGGGGAGAAGTGGAGTAGTAGCGAGGAGAGAGGTGAATTAGTCGTGCAGCAGAGTTAAGGATGGACTGGAGAGGTGCGAGGGTGTTAGCAGGGAGGCCAGAGAAAAGGGTGTTGCAGTAGTCGAGGCGGGAGATGATGAGGGCGTGCACAATCATTTTAGTAGATTGAGGGTTGAGGAAAGGACGGATTCTTGAAATATTTTTGAGCTGAAGGCGACAGGAGGTAGAAAGAGCTTGGATGTGCGGTTTGAAGGACAGGGCAGAGTCAAGGGTTACTCCGAGGCAGCGGACTTCTGGTACGGGGGAAAGCGTGATGTCGTTAATTGTGATAGATAGGTCAGGTAAGGAAGATCTGTGGGATGGGGGAAAGATTATGAGTTCAGATTTGTCCACATTGAGTTTGAGGAAGCGGGAGGAGAAGAAAGAGGATATGGCTGATAGACACTCCGGGATTCTGGATAGCAGAGAGGTGATGTCTGGGCCAGAGAGGTAGATCTGAGTGTCATCAGCGTAAAGGTGGTACTGGAATCTGTGGGACTTTATGAGTTGCCCCAGGCCAAGTGTATAGATTGAGAAGAGTAGGGGTCCTAGAACAGATCCTTGGGGGACTCCAACGGAGAGAGGGTGGGACGAGGAGGTAGTGTGTGAGTGGGAGACGCTGAATGTGCGGTTGGAAAGGTATGAGGAGATCCAGGATAGGGCGAGGTCTTTGACGCCAAAGGAGGAAAGAATCTGTAGTAGAAGGCAGTGGTCAACTGTGTCAAAAGCAGAGGACAGGTCAAGAAGCAGGAGTATAGAGTATTGTCTGTTCGCTTTGGCTGTAAGTAGGTCATTAGTAATTTTGGTCAGGGCTGTCTCAGTGGAGTGATGGGGGCGGAAACCAGATTGTAGAGTGTCAAAGAGCAAGTTAGAAGAGAAGTGGTAGGAAAGCTCAGCGTGGACATGCAGCTCCAGGAGTTTGGAAGCGAATGGGAGCAGCGATATTGGGCGATAGCTGGACATAGCGGTTGGGTCGAGGGTTGGCTTTTATACAGGGAAGCCAACATAATCCAGTATACAGGGAAGCCAACAGTAACATAATACAGTATACAAGGAAGCCAACAGCTACATAATACAGTATACAGGGAAGCTAACAGCAACATAATCCAGTATACAGGGAAGTCAACAGCAACAAAATCCAGCATACAAGGAAGCCATAGCAACATAATCGAGTATACAGGGAAGATAACAGCAACATAATCCAGTATACAGGGAAGCTAACAGCAACAAAATCCAAAATACAGGGAAGCCATAGCAACATAATTGAGTATACAGGGAAGCTAACAGCAACATAATACAGTATACAGGGAAGCCAACAGCAACATAATCCAGTATACAGGGAAGCCATAGCAACATAATCCAGTATACAGGAAGCCAACAGCAACATAATCCAGTATACAGGGAAGCCATAGCAACAAAAATCCAGTATACAGGGAAGCCAACAGCAACAAAATCCAGTATACAGGGAAGACATAGCAACATAATCCAGTATACAGGGAAGCTAACAGCAACATAAATCCAGTATACAGGGAAGCCATAGCAACATAATCCAGTATACAGGGAAGCCAACAGCAACATAATCCAGTATACAAGGAAGCCAACAGCAAATAATCCAGTATACAGGGAAGCCAAGCAACATAATTAGTATACAGGAAGCTAACAGCAACAAAATCCAGTATACAGGGAAGCCAACAGCAACATAATCCAGTATACAGGGAAGCCATAGCAACATAATCCAGTATACAGGGAAGCCAACAGCAACATAATCCAGTATACAGGGAAGCCATCAGCAACATAATCCAGTATACAGGGAAGCCAACAGCAACATAATCCAGTATACAGGGAAGCCAACAGCAACAAATCCAGTATACAGGGAAGCCAACAGCAACATAATCCAGTATACAGGGAAGCCATCAGCAACAAATCCAGTATACAGGGAAGCCAACAGCAACATAATCCAGTATACAGGGAAGCCAACAGCAACAAAATCCAGTATACAGGGAAGCCAACAGCAACATAATCCAGTATACAGGGAAGTCAACGCAACAACAAAATCCAGTATACAGGGAAGCCAACAGCAACATAATCCAGTATACAGGGAAGCCAACAGCAGCGTAATCCAGTATACAGGGAAGCCAACAGCAACATAATCCAGTATACAGGGAAGCCAACAGCAACATAATCCATATACAGGGAAGTGATAGCAACATAATCCAGTATACAGGGAAGCCAACAGCAACATAATCCAGTATACAGGGAAGTATAGCAACATAATCCAGTATACAGGGAAGCCAACAGCAACATAATCCAGTATACAGAGAAGCCATAGCAACATAATCCATATACAGGGAAGCCAACAGCAACATAATCCAGTATACAGGGAAGCCACAGCAACATAATCCATATACAGGGAAGCCAACAGCAACATAATCCAGTATACAGGGAAGCCATAGCAACATAATCCAGTATACAGGGAAGCCAACAGCAACATAATCCAGTATACAGGGAAGCCAACAGCAACATAATCCAGTATACAGGGTAGCCAACAGCAACATAATCCAATATACAGGGAAGTCAACAGCAACATAATCCAGTATACAGGGAGCCAACAGCAACAAAATCCAGTATACAGGGAAGCCAACAGCAACATAATCCAGTATACAGGGAAGCCGACAGCAACATAATCCGTATACAGGGAAGCCGACAGCAACAAATCCAGTATACAGGGAAGCCAACAGCAAAAATCCAGTATACAGGGAAGACAAGCAACATAATCCAGTATACAGGGAAGCCAACAGCAACATAATCCAGTATACAGGGAAGCCAACAGCAACAAATCCAGCATACAGGAAGCCATAGCAACATAATCGAGTATACAGGGAAGAATACAGCAACAAATCCTTATACAGGGAAGCCATAGAACATAATCCAGTATACAGGGAAGCCAACAGCAACATAATCCAGTATACAGGGAAGCCATAGCAACATAATCCAGTATACAGGGAAGCCATAGCAACATAATCCAGTATACAGGGAAGCGACAGCAACATAATCAGTATACAGGGAAGTGATAGCAACATAATCCAGTATACAGGAAACAACATCAACATAATCCAGTATACAGGGAAGCCATAGCAACATAATCCAGTAAGCAGGGACGCTAACAGCATCATAATCCAGTATACAGGGAAGCCAAAAGCAACATAATCCAGTATACAGGGAAGCCATAGCAACAAAATCCAGTATACAGGGAAGCCAACAGCAACATAATCCAGTATACAGGGAAGCCATAGCAACATAATTCAGTATACAGGGAAGCCATAGCAACATAATCAGTATACAGGGAAGCCAAGCAACTAATCAGTTACAGGGAAGCCAACATAATCCAGTATACAGGGAAGCCAACAGCAACATAATCCAGTATACAGGAAGCCATAGCAACAAATCCAGTATACAAGGAAGCCAACAAACATAATCCAATATACAGGGAAGCCAACAGCAACATAATCCAGTATACAGGGAAGCGAACAGCAACATAATCCAGTATACAGGGAAGCCAACAGCAACATAATCCAGTATACAGGGAAGCCAACAGCAACATAATCCATAATATACTGTAACCAAAAGAGCACTAGAAGCATATTGCCATAAAAAATATACTTTATTAGAAAAATGGTCACACAAATGACAAAAGACATTTATAAGTGTGATGTATATCCAATATGCTCCCATAAGTACGTACATGTAAGTATTTAATCTGTCTGCAAGTAATAGTACATGTCAGAGGCTATATTGCCTTATTGTAGAGACATAGGTATCTCATGAATCAATAGAATGATATAAGCCAAAATATCCAAAGAGGCACATAATCAGATGTAAAAGATCTATAAGGTCGTTCATGTTCTTACTGTCATGCTTATATCTGTCTGTATTATGCTGTAGTATTCTGGGATTTCTTTAGGCTCATGCATTATAGCTTTTATTGAATGGAGCCTCCTAAATCTCTCCACATTCATTAATGTATACATTGTGTTAGCTACCATATTAGATCTTAGTGACATACTATAAAATATTGCAATCTGCGATGGGAGAATAGTCACTTTATTGGACATTATTATTACAATATACTATATTGCATTATACATATAGGTGATTGGCCCCTAGAATATACTGATATAGTTAATATTCAGCTATATCTTGATTAATATCTTTTTTTCATGACCGTCTAGTGCATTTAACTGTATATGGATTTATACCAATAACTTTGAATAGGATAACCATATAAATTTTGGATGTAACTAATATACTATATACATATGGTTGCTTATTTTTATTTTTATGCACGTAGTGTGGCACCTATTATTGTGATATATTTGAACACTAGGATTTATTTGAAATAATCTTTTACATCTGATTATGTGCCACTTTGGATATTTTGGCTTATATCATTCTATTGATTCATGAGATACCTATGTCTCTACAATAAGGCAATATAGCCTCTGACATGTACTATTACTTGCAGACAGATTAAATACTTACATGTACGTACTTATGGGAGCATATTGGATATACATCGCACTTTTAAATGTCTTTTGTCATTTGTGTGACCATTTTTCTAATAAAGTATATTTTTTATGGCAATATGCTTCTAGTGCTCTTTTGCTTACAGTATATTATGGGAAGCGCCATTTATCTAGGCCTATGATTATAGGATATATTTTGATTATATTTCTGTATTTTGTTACAGTATTTGCCAGTATGGACATAAAAGCCAGGGATCATACCTGGCTAACGTGTATGGACACGGTTTTTAAAGGCAATGTTATATCCAATGGTTCTGTAGAAGGTGGGCAAAAGTCAGACCTCAAAAGTTCCATGAAAAATTTACTCAAAAAAAGGACTAGAATGTGGTGGACCAAGGCCTCGCTAGAAAACTATTTAGCCAAAAATCTTGTCCCCAGAGGATTAAGAGTAAGAATCATGCCATCATACCCTGTGGAAGACCCTATATTTAAAACCAGATGGGAAGAAGCCTGCAATATCTGCTCCAGATCATTAATTGAATTATTGATTGGCAATAATAAAAAAAGCCTGGATCAACTGGATATAGATATTAAGCACACCAAAACAAAGCTGCTTGAAACACTATCAGGATTGGAAGTTGAAAACTTCTATAAGGATATGCATACCCAATTAAATATTTGGGAAAAGGAAGTTAAAGAAACTAAAACTAGAAAATTTCAAAGGGATCTTAATGACTTTAAGAGCGGTACCATCTATAGATGGCAGACAATTAAGAGACATGGCAGTGGCAGTGTGAGATCTTCTTCTACATCCTTGATCTCGTCTAGAGAGGAGGATAGCATGGGAGGTAGCCGTATATACAATTTGAGAAGGAATGGCAACAAGAGACGATATGACCATTACAAAAGGAAGGATAGGAGAAATGACACAGTACCCTCAAAATTACAGGTAATCAACTTATCTGATATTGTGTTAACAAAACCTCAGATAGAGGTTCTTAGTTTAGGACTTTCCTTTTCACCTACGGCCTCATTTAATTCTTTTGCAGCAGTGACAGACCTGCATTTATTTGCACGTAAACTAATTCTAAAAAAACTTCATGAAAAAAATAAATATGGTGAGGATTGGAATACTAAGGAACTTGAAGCGATTTCTATCTTGGAGGAATTGAATGAGGAGGGTGAATCATCTGATCACAAGGGTAAGTTTATGCCACCAGTTCCCAAAAAATTCCCCCCTCTGAATATTTTCCCCAATATAGAACTATTTGTAAAACTGGTGTCTAGTGAATTTGAGAAGATCTCACCACGCGTTACCCAAGGTAATCTATCCTTTGTCCAAAGAAAAGCACTTGGGGAGTTACGCAACCTCAAGGAAGTAATTATAAAACCTGCGGACAAAGGGGGCAACGTGGTAATATGGCCTACGAAACTATATGAAAAGGAAGCCCTAAGACAATTACGAGACAGTGCATGCTATCAACGGATGACCTATAACCCAACTACATCATATCAAAATGAAATTGGTGAAATTTTGGAGGGAGCATTTAGAGAGGGTATAATTACCAAGGAGTTAAGGGATAATCTCATTCCCAAATATCCTAAGGTGGCATGCATTTATTTTATACCCAAAGTACACAAAAATAAAACTAATCCCCCTGGGTGTCCCATTGTGTCGGGCAATGGGAGCTTATGTAAGGTCATATCTAAGTATCTGGATTTCTATTTGAAACCCATGGTCATGGACCTTCCATCGTATGTGAGGGATACAGGAGATGTGCTTAAAAAAATCGAGGGGATCCCTATGGATGCAGATATGTGGCTGATGAGCTTTGATGTTGAGTCTTTGTACACATCTATACACCACAGAGATGGGCTGCAGGCTACAAAAATGTATTTAATGATGTCTGAACTTGATGCTGGTCTGGCTGATTTGCTATTGACACTGCTCAAATTTGCTTTGGAGCACAATTATTTTCTATTTAGGGAGACTATCTATTTACAAAAGCAGGGTACGGCTATGGGGCGGCATTTGCCCCCTCATATGCCAACCTCTTTTTGGGAATGTGGGAACGTAGGATTTTCTTTACTAATCCCATTGCATTCATCGAGAAGGTCCTGCTCTGGGTCCGGTATATTGATGATATACTGATGATATGGCAGGAGACAGAGCAGGACCTTCTTGATTTTCTTTCTATTTTGAATGACAACTCCCAGAATATAAAATTGACATGCAAATACAGCCAGACCAGCATCGACTTCCTTGACATCTTAATAACAAAAGGAAGCAATGGTTATTTACAAACCAATGTACATCGAAAGGAAACAGCGGTAAATTCTATTTTACATGCGACTTCCTCTCACCCTAGACCATTGGTAGAGGGCATCCCAACAGGCCAATTTTTGAGGGCAAGACGAATCTGCTCAAGTGAGGAGGCCTTTGAGGAACAAGCCAAAGATCTATCTTCAAGATTTTTGGAGAGAGGATACTCAAAACGCAGCATAAAGAGAAGCCTTAACAAGGCAAAACAGGCTGCACGTACTGATCTATTGATCCCCAAGAATAAGAAAACAGACCAACAGAAAGTGAGATTTATATCCACTTACAACGATAAATGGTGGGAGGTCAAAAAAGCCCTGGAGAAGTATTGGCAATTATTACTAACAGACAGAACTTTGGAGAAATTTATCCCTAGGGCACCTTCCATCACATATAGAAGGTCCAACAACTTAAGAGACAATCTGGTGCATAGTTATTATGGAGGTCAGAAGCCAGAGAAGACATTTGGATCCTTGGGTCCAAAATGGGGTTTCTTCCCATGTAATGGATGCATATCATGTCCCAATATGAAACGTGCCTCATCCTTTGTATCAAGCGATGGAAACACTAAATTTGACATAACCCAACATATTACTTGTAACTCTTTCGGAGTCGTATATTATGCCATTTGTTCCTGTACTAAGATATATGTGGGGATGACCTCCAGACCCCTCAGAATTAGGGTCAGGGAACATTACAGGGACATAAAGAATGCCCGGGAAATTGAGGATCTCACAATTTTGAAACCCATACCGAGGCATTTCAAAAAGTATCATGATTGTAACCCCAAATTGTTGCAAGTGACGGGGATAGATAAAGTGTTTGTGGATGTACGAGGAGGCGATTGGAAGAAAAAATTAGCTCAGGTAGAGACCCAATGGATTTACAAAATAGGCTCTTTACAACCTGAGGGACTTAATGAGGTTCTGAGCTTTGCCCCCTTCCTTTAAATATCATTTTAGTGGTTTTTAGGTTTGTTTGTATTTTTTTATTCTAATTTTTGTTGTTATTTTTCAGTATATATGCATTATACTAATGTGAATTTTTGGTGAGGACACAGCAGGAGCTGTATATATATAAGAAGTCTCTGAATGGGAGAATCCAGTTTACAACATCTCCTTTTGGGTCTGGAATGAATTCTATGGACATTTATCAACACTGACATTCATGTCATATAGCATCGACCCAGCGATAAATACGATCAATATGACATATTCTTCTGGGACTTCCTCATGTACCAATTAGTTCATATGGTTATATGTATGCATATGTACATATTTATTAATAGATATGTATAAATGTAGATTTTGTGTCAATGTGCTGACTATTAAATAGTTGTTATTATATGATAATTCATTTTGTTTTGGGTAGGACTTATTCTATGTAATTGGTGATATTGTGCAGTGTAGTTTAATTATGAAGATAACTGTGATGATGTCTTTGTGCATTGTCCTTATGTATATTGTCCCAGCTTCATACATGCATATACACACAGCTTTCATTTTTTGCATCTTGGCAGTATATTTAATATTGAGCATTAAGTCTTTCACAAATGGGGACTTCCATTTATTTCATCTTTTCTGGTATTACATACATGAGTTGCAGCTCCGGATCCATTATCACTTGTGGACGTTCCTTGGGCTGGTTGATGCCGCCCCTCTACCCTGACGCGTCGGGTGGAGGTGTGGCCAGACGGCTGAGGACGCAACCACGTGATGTGGTGCGTTACCTGGGAGACGCATCTAGCCGGATTTGTGACGGCCTCTCCCCCTTCCTGATGTCTCACAAGGGGAGGTGACCGGACTTCCGGCGGAGGCTCCCTCCAGATGCGTCACACGCCGGGAGCTGCACTGTTTCACCCATATGGGAGATTCACACAGGTGATTATTTGATTGGGAGAAATACATATAAAAGGGCACATTGATTACCTAACCACATCTACTCACCCCCTATTGACGAAGCTAACGCGAAACGCGCGTAAGGGAATCCAGACTCCATCTATAAGGTCGTTCATGTTCTTACTGTCATGCTTATATCTGTCTGTATTATGCTGTAGTATTCTGGGATTTCTTTGGGCTCATGCATTATAGCTTTTATTGAATGGAGCCTCCTAAATCTCTCCACATTCATTAATGTATACATTCTGTTAGCTACCATATTAGATCTTAGTGACATACTATAAAATATTGCCTCCTATACAGATGCATTTGCAATCTGCGATGGGAGAATAGTCACTTTATTGGACATTATTATTACAATATACTATATTGCATTATACATATAGGTGATTGGCCCCTAGAATATACTGATATAGTTAATATTCAGCTATATCTTGATTAATATCTTTTTTTCATGACCGTCTAGTGCATTTAACTGTATATGGATTTATACCAATAACTTTGAATAGGATAACCATATAAATTTTGGATGTAACTAATATACTATATACATATGGTTGCTTATTTTTTTTTTTTATGCACGTAGTGTGGCACCTATTATTGTGATATATTTGAACACTAGGATTTATTTGAAATAATCTTTACATCTGATTATGTGCCTCTTTGGATATTTTGGCTTATATCATTCTATTGATTCATGAGATACCTATGTCTCTACAATAAGGCAATATAGCCTCTGACATGTACTATTACTTGCAGACAGATTAAATACTTACATGTACGTACTTATGTGAGCATATTGGATGTACATCGCACTTTAAATGTCTTTTGTCATTTATGTGACCATTTTTCTAATAAAGTATATTTTTTATGGCAATATGCTTCTAGTGCTCTTTTGGTTACAGTATATTATGGGAAGCGACATTTATCTAGGCCTATGATTATAGGATATATAGCAACATAATCCAGTATACAGGGAAGCCAACAGCAACAAAATCCAGTATACAGGGAAGCCAACAGCATCATAATCCAGTATACAGGGAAGACATGGCAACATAATCCAGTATACAGGGAAGTCAACAGCAACAAAATCCAGTAATACAGGGAAGCCAACGGCAACATAATCCATTATACAGGGAAGCCATAGCAACAAAATCCAGTATACAGGGAAGCCAACAGCAACATAATCCAGTATACAGGGAAGCCAACAGCAACTTAATCCATTATACAGGGAAGCCCAACAGCAAAAAAATCCAGTATACAGGGAAGCCAACAGCAACATAATCCAGTATACAGGAAGCCAACAGCAACATAATCCAGTATACAGGGAAGCCATAGCAACATAATCCAGTATACAGGGAAACCAACAGCAACATAATCCAGTATACAGGGAAGCCAACAGCAACATAATCCAATATACAGGGAAGCTAACAGCAACATAATCCAGTATACAGGGAAGCCAACAGCAACATAATCCAGTATACAGGGAAGCCAACGGCAACATAATCCAGTATACAGGGAAGCCAACGGCAACATAATCCATTATACAGGGAAGCCAACAGCAACATAATCCAGTATACAGGGAAGCCATAGCAACATAATCCAGTATACAGGGAAGCCAACAGCAACATAATCCAGTATACAGGGAAGCTATCAGCAACATAATCCAGTATACAGGGAAGCCAACAGCAACATAATCCAGTATACAGGGAAGCCAACAGCAACAAAATCCAGTATACAGGGAAGCCAACAGCAACATAATCCAGTAACAGGGAAGCCATCAGCAACATAATCCAGTATACAGGGAAGCCAACAGCAACATAATCCAGTATACAGGGAAGCCAACAGCAACAAAATCCAGTATACAGGGAAGCCAACAGCAACATAATCCAGTATACAGGGAAGTCAACTGCAACATACATCATAATCCAGTATACAGGGAAGCCAACAGCAACATAATCCAGTATACAGGGAAGCCAACAGCAGCGTAATCCAGTATACAGGGAAGCCAACAGCAACATAATCCAGTATACAGGGAAACCAACAGCAACAAAATCCATTATACAGGGAAGTGATAGCAACATAATCCAGTATACAGGGAAGCCAACAGCAACATAATCCAGTATACAGGGAAGCCATAGCAACATAATCCAGTATACAGGGAAGCCAACAGCAACATAATCCAGTATACAGAGAAGCCATAGCAACATAATCCACTATACAGGGAGCCAACAGCAACATAATCCAGTATACAGGGAAGCCAACAGCAACATAATCCAGTATACAGGGAAGCCAACAGCAACATAAACCAGTATACAGGGAAGCCATAGCAACATAATCCAGTATACAGGGAAGCCAACAGCAACATAATCCAGTATACAGGGAAGCCAACAGCAACATAATCCAGTATACAGGGTAGCCAACAGCAACATAATCCAATAACAGGGA
>JARQOD010008103.1:24438-36837 GCA_033576555.1 Oophaga sylvatica
ATTATGTTGCTGTTGGCTTCCCTGTATACTGGATTATGTTGCTTTGGCTTCCCTGTATACTGGATTATGTTGCTGTTGCTTCCCTGTATACTGGATTATGTTGCTGTTGGCTTCCCTGTATACTGGATTATGTTGCTGTTGGCTTCCCTGTATACTGGATTTATGTTGCTGTTGGCTTCCCTGTATACTGGATTATGTTGCTGTTGGCTTCCCTGTATACTGGATTATGTTGCTGTTGGCTCCCTGTATAACTGGATTATGTTGCTGTTGGCTTCCCTGTATACTGAATTATGTTGCTGTTGGCTTCCCTGTATACTGGATTATGTTGCTTTGGCTTCCCTGTATACTGGATTATGTTGCTGTTGGCTTCCCTGTATACTGGATTATGTTGCTGTTGCTTCCCTGTATATGGATTATGTTGCTGTTGGCTTCCTGTATACTGGATTTATGTTGCTGTGGCTTCCCTGTATACTGGATTATGTTGCTGTTGGCTTCCCTGTATACTGGATTTGTTGCTGTTGGCTTCCCTGTATAACTGGATTATGTTGCTTTGACTTCCCTGTATACTGGATTATGTTGCTGTTGGCTTCCCTGTATACTGGATTATGTTGCTGTTGGCTTCCCTGTATACTGGATTATGTTGCTGTTGGCTTCCCTGTATACTGGATTATGTTGCTGTTGGCTTCCCTGTATATGGATTATGTTGCTGTTGCTTCCTGTATACTGGATTATGTTGCTATGGCTTCCCTGTATACTGGATTATGTTGCTGTGTTCCTGTATACTGGATTGTTGCTTCTTCCTGTATACTGGATTATGTTGCTGTTGGCTTCCCTGTATACTGGATTATGTTGCTTTGGCTTCCCTGTATACTGGATTTGTTGCTATGCTTCCCTTATACTTGATCATGTTGCTGTTGGCTCCCTGTATACTGGATTATGTTGCTATGGCTTCCCTGTATACTGGATTATGTTGCTGTTGGCTTCCCTGTATACTGGATTATGTTGCTTTGGCTTCCCTGTATACTGATTATGATGCTGTTAGCGTCCCTGTTTACTGGATTATGTTGCTATGGCTTCCCTGTATACTGGATTATGTTGCTGTTGGTTTTCCTGTATACTGGATTATGTTGCTATCACTTCCCTGTATACTGAATTATGTTGCTGTTCGCTTCCCTGTATACTGGATTATGTTGCTATGGCTTCCCTGTATACTGGAATTTGTTGCTGTTGGCTTCCCTGTATACTGGACTATGTTGCTATGGCTTCCCTGTATACAGGATTATGTTGCTGTTATCTGCCCTGTATACTCGATTATGTTGCTATTGCTTCCTTGTATGCTGGATTTGTTGCTGTTGGCTTCCCTGTATACTGGATTATGTTGCTGTTAGCTTCCCTGTATACTCGATTATGTTGCTATGTCTTCCCTGTATACTGGATTTTGTTGCTGTTGGCTTTCCTGTATACTGGATTTTGTTGCTATGGCTTCCCTGTATACTGGATTATGTTGCTGTTGGCTTCCCTGTATACTGGTTTATGTTGCTTTTGGCTTCCCTGTATACTGGATTATGTTGCTGTCGGCTTCCCTGTATACTGGATTATGTTGCTGTTGGCTTCCCTGTATACTGGATTTTGTTGCTGTTGGCTTCCCTGTATACTGGATTATGTTGCTGTTGGCTTCCCTGTATATTGGATTATGTTGCTGTTGGCTACCCTGAATACTGGATTATGTTGCTGTTGGCTTCCCTGTATATGGATTATGTTGCTGTTGGCTTCCCTGATAACTGGATTATGTTGCTGTTGGCTTCCCTGTATACTGGATTATGTTGATGTTGGCTTCCCGTTATACTGGATTATGTTGCTGTTGGCTTCCCTGTATACTGGATTATGTTGCTGTTGGCTTCCCTGTATACTGGATTATGTTGCTATGGCTTCCCTGTATACTGGATTATGTTGCTGTTGGCTTCCCTGTATACTGGATTATGTTGCTATGGCTTCCCTGTATACTGGATTATGTTGCTATCACTTCCCTGTATAATGGATTATGTTGCTGTTGGCTTCCCTGTAATACTGGATTAATGTTGCTGTTGGCTTCCCTGTATACTGGATTATGCTGTTGGCTTCCCTGTATACTGGATTATGTTGCTATGGCTTCCCTGTAAACTGTATTATGTTGCTGTTAGCTTCCCTGTATACTCGATTATGTTGCTGTTGACTTCCCTGTATACTGGATTATGTTGCTGTTGGCTTCCCTATATACTGGATTATGTTGTATGTTGCTGTTGACTTCCCTGTATACTGGATTATGTTGCTGTTGGTTTCCCTGTATACTGGATTATGATGTATGTTGCTGTTGACTTCCCTGTTGTGAATGGGTTTGAGATGAGTTCTGAGCAGAGGCTCCCTCTGGTGGTTACAAGCGGTGCTAGTCTGTCCAGTGAAGATTGTGAGGACTGGGAATCAGGTGTTACTGATTGGTCTTATATAAGGGAGTCACCTTCCCATCAGGGTTGCCGGTGACCAATTGTTCTGGTCTGGATCCTTTATTCCTGTTTCCCTTGTAGCCTGCTGTGTCGTGTCTGCATCTCCTGCTAACAGATAAGACATTTTCTTCTTTTGTGTTTGTGCTGTATTTTTGCATTTTGTCCTGCACTTCTGTGGGGGCCTTCAGGGTCCCCTCCGGGGGCTTCTGCCCTCTCAGTTTTGTTCAGCCACTGATGTTTGTACTTTTGCTTTTTCCAGTTTTTTCAGTGGCTGCTGTTTTGATTTTGTTACACCAGAGAACTAATTTAGGTGGAAGAGGTCGTGTGATCTCAGGTGATTTTGAAATTAAACAATATAAGAAAGATGTGGACATCATACTGCATATAGAGGTTGAATATATCCAACTGTGTGGGACCTACTAATATGCATATTATATATGGACATATGACGACCAGCTGTACATAATACAGAGAAATGCCACAAGAAAACAGCCTCACGGTCAATAAAAGATATAAACTTTATTGATAACAACATATAATCTTAAAAGAACAATGGTACGGGGAGAGGAATAATAGCAGAATTGCACACATACACAATATCAGGGCCTGTGATCAATGTGTTCAAAAATAATGCTTATAATCTAGGACAACTGTCCATACATTGCAGGGCATGGGAATATATCCAAGGTAAGTACCGAGGTAAAGCATCATGGTATATATAATAATATCATATAAGCTATCAGGACTGCTGTACAGTAGTTAGTAACTGCTATCAATATGCAGCAAACATGGATGACATGGTTACATACAGCCCTATAGAAAGATAGTTACCCCAGCCGACAGGAACACAAGATCATCAGGGACCCCGTTGGGGTTCGGGGTCCCTGATGATCTTGTGTTCCTGTCGGCTGGGGTAACTATCTTTCTATAGGGCTGTATGTAACCATGTCATCCATGTTTGCTGCATATTGATAGCAGTTACTAACTACTGTACAGCAGTCCTGATAGCTTATATGATATTATTATATATACCATGATGCTTTACCTCGGTACTTACCTTGGATATATTCCCCATGCCCTGCAATGTATGGACAGTTGTCCTAGATTATAAGCATTATTTTTGAACACATTGATCACAGGCCCTGATATTGTGTATGTGTGCAATTCTGCTATTATTCCTCTCCCCGTACCATTGTTCTTTTAAGATTATATGTTGTTATCAATAAAGTTTATATCTTTTATTGACCGTGAGGCTGTTTTCTTGTGGCATTTCTCTGGATTTTGAAATTAGTAGAGTTGGTGCTTTTCAGGGTTTTCTGGGATTGCAGTAAGTACCCTTCCTATCCTTTTCTATTTAGTTAGTTTGGGCCCCAGCGTTTGCTCATACTATTTTCTTTCTGTGTCAGTATTTCATCTTGTCTAACCGCCATTACATGTTTGGGGGCTTTCTATTATCTTTGGGGTTCTGCTCCGGGGCAGATAGCTTTCCTATTTCTATCTTTAGGTGTAGTTAGTTTCTCAGGCTGTGACGAGGCGTCTAGGACCAACGTAGGAACGCTCCACGGCTGCCTCTAGTTGTGGTGGTTAGTCAGGGTACTGCAATCTCATAGATTCCAACTGCTCTGGTGTATTGCCTTTTTTACCTGCACTCCTCAGCTACCGAAACATAACAGTATCACCGGCCTAAAAATTGAAAATTGTATGGTACTCACAGAAGGGAAAAAATATTGTGAAAGAAAAAAGGTTGTCAGAGTTGTCAGAGATATTTTTCTGTTTGTTGCATTTTTTTTTTTCCCTCTGTATCTCTGGGTGCTGGGGAGGATCTTTTCTCTCAA
Source organism: Oophaga sylvatica (assembly GCA_033576555.1). NCBI lineage: Eukaryota > Metazoa > Chordata > Amphibia > Anura > Dendrobatidae > Oophaga > Oophaga sylvatica. The sequence goes on from JARQOD010008103.1 coordinate 28,754, forward strand.
TGGAGTTTGCACAGTTGTCTGGCCGTGTGGATCAGCTTGCCACTGAGGTTCGGAGTATTGCTATCTATCTTGCTGGGTTGCCTGTTGTGGAACCTAGGATTCCCATGCCAGATTTGTTTTTAGGGGATCGAGCTAAGTTTCAGAATTTCAAAAATAATTGTAAATTGTTTTTTGCCTTAAAATCTAAGTCCTCAGGGAAGCAGCACAGCAGGTTCAAATTATCATCTCTCTCCTGCGCGGCGATCCTCAGGATTGGGCTTTTTCCCTGATACCTGGGGATCCTGTTTTGAGTGATGTTGATGCGTTTTTTCAGGCCTTGGGGTTATTGTACGATGAGCCTAATGTCACTGATCAAGCTGAAAAAGCTTTGTCGGCATTAAATCAGGGGCTTGATGACGCTGAGTTATACTGTCAGAGATTCCGTAGGTGGGCAGTCCTGACCAAATGGAATGACGACGCTTTGGCAGCCCTTTTCCGGAAGGGTCTGTCTGATAATGTAAAGGATGTTATGGTGGGATTCCCTGTCCCCTCTGGTCTCAATGATTCTATGTCATTAGCGATTCAAATTGACAGACGTTTGCGTGAGCGGAGAAGTATGCGTGGAATGGTGTTGCCTTGTGAACCAGCTTCTGAACCCATGCAGTGTGATAGAGTGGTGTCTGGGGCACAGCGTCATGAGTTTCGAAAGCGCAATGGGTTATGTTTCTACTGTGGTGATGCCTCTCATGCTATTTCAGTCTGCCCTAAGCGGGGAAGACGTTTTGCACGCTCAGTTGTCTTGGGTAGTGTTCAGACTAAGTTTTTATTAACTGTCACTCTGATATGCTCTGTCCTCATTTTCTGCTCAGGCTTTCGTTGATTCTGGAGCAGCTATTAACCTGATGGATTATGATTTTGCTAAACGTTGTGGATTTCCCTGATACCCCTACAGAAGTCTATTCCCCTACTGGGGATCGATTCTACCCCTTTGGCTGAGAATAAACCGCAGTTTTCTACTCAGGTGATAATGAGGGTTGAACCTGATCACCAGGAGTGCTGCAAATTTTTGGTTCTGTATAATCTGCATGACATTATCGTGCTGGGTTTTCCTTGGTTACAGTCTCATAATCCTGTTTTGGATTGGAAATCTGTGTCTGTAACCAGTTGGGGCTGCCAATGTGTTAATACCAACACTCCTGTTTTTTCTGCCTCCCCCCAGGCTCAGGATGTTCCTGACTTTTTGATTGATTTTTCTGATGTGTTTAGCGAAAGTAAATCTGCATCCTTGCCTCCCCATAGGAGCTATGACTGCGCTATTGAATTAGTGCCGGGTAGTAAATTCCCTAAAGGTCGCCTTTTTAACTTGTCTGTACCTGAACATGACGCTATGCGGTCTTATATCAAGGAATCATTGGAGAAGGGTCATATCAGACCATCCTCTTCACCCTTAGGTGCCGGTTTTTTCTTTGTGGCCAAAAAGGATGGTTCATTAAGGCCGTGTATTGATTATCGTCTCTTGAACAATATTACTGTGAAATATCAATACCCGTTACCCTTGATTTCTGACCTGTTTTCCAGGGTGAAAAACGCTACTTGGTTTACCAAGCTTGACCTCAGGGGGGCGTATAACCTTATTCGCATTAAGCACGGGGATGAATGGAAGACGGCATTCAATACCCCTGAAGGGCATTTTGAGTACCTGGTGATGCCCTTTGGGCTCACTAATGCTCCTTCTGTCTTCCAGTCCTTCATGAATGACATTTTCAGGGATTTTGTGGACAAATTTCTGATTGTTTATTTGGATGATATCTTGATTTTTTCTAATGACTGGGACTCTCATATGAAACATGTTCGAACTGTATTCCAGATTTTGAGAGAGAATGCTCTGTATGTGAAGGGATCAAAGTGTCTTTTTGGCATACAGAGGATCTCATTTCTGGGATTCATTTTGTCCCCATCTGTTATTGAAATGGACCCGGTCAAGGTTCAGGCCATCTGTGATTGGGTCCAACATACTTCATTAAAGGCTCTTCAGAGATTTTTGGGTTTTGCCAATTTTTATCGTAAATTTATTGGTAATTTCTCGGTTATTGTTAAACCATTAACTGATTTGACCAGAAAGGGTTCTGATGTGGTGAATTGGCCTCCTGAGGCAGTCTCTGCATTTCAGGAACTTAAGCAGAGATTCACTTCTGCTCCTGTTCTACGGCAGCCTGATGTTTCTCTGCCATTTCAGGTGGAGGTTGATGCCTCTGAAATTGGGGCAGGTGCCGTTTTGTCCCAAAAAGATCCAGAGACCTCTAAAAGTAACCCTTGTGCCTTTTTCTCTCGAAAATTTTCTCCTACTGAACGTAATTATGACGTGGGTAATCGGGAGTTATTCGCCATGAAGTGGGCTTTTGAAGAGTGGAGACATTGGCTGGAGGGAGCCAAACATCAGGTGGTGGTCCTTACGGACCATAAGAATCTGGTCTATCTGGAATCTGCCAAGCGACTCAATCCTAAATAGGCCAGGTGGGCCTTGTTTTTCACACGTTTTAATTTTGTGGTTTCCTTTCTTCCTGGCACTAAGAATGTTAAGGCGGATGCCCTCTCGAGGAGTTTCCTTGCGGACTCTCCTGAGTTATCTGATCCTTCTGTTATTTTGAAAGAGGGTGTAGTTCTTTCCGCCATCTCGCCCAATTTGAGACTTGCTCTGGAGGGGTGTCAGGAGGATAGGCCCGAGCGCTGTCCTGTTGGAAAATTGTTTGTCCTGGACCAGTGGAAAAAGAGTGTGATGTCTGAGATTCATTGTTCCGCATTGGCTGGGCATCCCGGAATTTTTGGTACCAGAGACTTGGTTAGTCGGTCCATTTGGTGGCCTACCTTGTCTCGTGATGTCAGGGAATTTGTGCAGTCCTGCGGGACTTGCTCTCGCTCCAAGCCTTGCTCTCGCTCTAGTGGTTTGTTGATGCCATTGCCTGTGCCCAAGAGACCATGGACCCATATCTCTATGGATTTCATTTCCGACCTTCCTGTTTCTCAGAGAATGACCACCATCTGGGTAATTTGTGATAGGTTTTCCAAAATGATACATCTTGTGCCATTACCTAAGTTGCCTTCCTCCTCTGAATTGGTGCCGTTGTTCCTTCAGCACGTGGTTCGTTTACACGGCATTCCTGAGAACATTGTGTCTGACAGAGGAGTCCAGTTTGTTTCCAGATTTTGGAGGACTTTTTGTTCTAAACTGGGTGTTCAATTGTCTTTCTCCTCGGCATTTCATCCTCAGACCAATGGTCAAACTGAGAGAACAAACCAGACATTGGAGACTTATCTAAGATGCTTTGTGTCTGCTGATCAGGATGACTGGGTCTCTTTTTTGCCTTTGGCTGAGTTTGCTCTTAATAATAGGGCTAGCTCTGCCACTTTGATGTCTCCATTTTTTTGTAATTCTGGGTTTCACCCTCGATTTTCTTCAGGACAGACGGAGGCTTCTGTCTGTCCAGGTGTTGACTCTGTTGTGGAGCGTATGCAACAGATTTGGGACCAGGTAGTGGAGAGGTTGTCCCTCTCTCAGGAGAGGCCCCAGCGGTTTGCTAACCGGCATAGGACTGATGGTCCTCGGTTTAAAGTGGGGGACTTGGTCTGGTTGTCCTCAAAGAATATTCCTATGAGAGTAGCATCTCCTAAATTTAAGCCTAGGTTCATTGGACCTTATAAGATCATGGAGATTATTAATCCTGTTTCTTTTCGTTTGCTTCTTCCAGGGACATTTAAGATCCATAACGTGTTCCACAAGTCCTTGTTGAAGAGGTTTGTTGAGCCAGTGGTTCTGCTGCTGTGCCTCCTGACCCTGTTTTGGTTGAGGGCAATCTGGAGTATGTGGTTGAGAAAATATTAGATTCTCGTTTTTCTAGACGGAAACTCCAGTATTTGGTTAAATGGAGAGGTTATGGTCAGGAAGACAATTCTTGGGTGTTTGCTTCGGACATCAATGCTAGGAGACTTATCCGTGCGTATCATAGAACTCATCCTGACCGACCTGGTTGCTCAAATGAGGGTTCGGTGACCCCTCCTCAAGGGGGGGGTACTGTTGTGAATGGGTTTGAGATGAGTTCTGAGCAGAGGCTCCCTCTGGTGGTTACAAGCGGTGCTAGTCTGTCCAGTGAAGATTGTGAGGACTGGGAATCAGGTGTTACTGATTGGTCTTATATAAGGGAGTCACCTTCCCATCAGGGTTGCCGGTGACCAATTGTTCTGGTCTGGATCCTTTATTCCTGTTTCCCTTGTAGCCTGCTGTGTCGTGTCTGCATCTCCTGCTAACAGATAAGACATTTTCTTCTTTTGTGTTTGTGCTGTATTTTTGCATTTTGTCCTGCACTTCTGTGGGGGCCTTCAGGGTCCCCTCCGGGGGCTTCTGCCCTCTCAGTTTTGTTCAGCCACTGATGTTTGTACTTTTGCTTTTTCCAGTTTTTTCAGTGGCTGCTGTTTTGATTTTGTTACACCAGAGAACTAATTTAGGTGGAAGAGGTCGTGTGATCTCAGGTGATTTTGAAATTAGTAGAGTTGGTGCTTTTCAGGGTTTTCTGGGATTGCAGTAAGTACCCTTCCTATCCTTTTCTATTTAGTTAGTTTGGGCCCCAGCGTTTGCTCATACTATTTTCTTTCTGTGTCAGTATTTCATCTTGTCTAACCGCCATTACATGTTTGGGGGCTTTCTATTATATTTGGGGTTCTGCTCCGGGGCAGATAGCTTTCCTATTTCTATCTTTAGGTGTAGTTAGTTTCTCAGGCTGTGACGAGGCGTCTAGGACCAACGTAGGAACGCTCCACGGCTGCCTCTAGTTGTGGTGGTTAGTCAGGGTACTGCAATCTCATAGATTCCAACTGCTCTGGTGTATTGCCTTTTTTACCTGCACTCCTCAGCTACCGAAACATAACACTTCCCTGTATACTGGATTATGTTGCTGTTGGCTTCCCTGTATACTGGATTTTGTTGCTGTTGGCATCCCTGTATACTGAATTATGTTGCTGTTGGCTTCCCTGTATACTGGATTATGTTGCTGTTGACTTCCCTGTATATTGGATTATGTTGCTGTTGGCTACCCTGTATACTGGATTATGTTGCTGTTGGCTTCCCTGTATACTGGATTATGTTGCTGTTGGCTTCCCTGTATACTGGATTTTATTGCTATGGCTTCCCTGTATGCTGGATTATGTTGCTGTCCTTCCCTGTATAATGGATTATGTTGCTGTTGGCTTCCTGTATACTGGATTATGTTGCTGTTGGCTTCCCTGTATACTGGATTACGCTGCTGTTGGCTTCCCTGTATACTGGATTATGTTGCTATGGCTTCCTGTAAACTGATTATGTTGCTGTTAGCTTCCTTATACTCGATTATGTTGCTGTTGCTTCCTGTATACTGGATTATGTGCTGTTGGCTTCCCTTATACTGGATTATGTTGTATGTTGCTGTTGCTTCCCTGTATACTGGATTATGTTGCTGTTGTTCCCTGTATACTGGATTTGTTGCTGTTGGCTTCCCTATATACTGATTATGTTGCTGTTGGCTTCCCTGTATACTGGATTATGTTGCTGATGGCTTCCCTGTATACTGGATTTGTTGCTTGGCTTCCCTGTATACTGGATTATGTTGCTTTGCCTTCCCTGTAACTGATTATGTTGCTGTGGCTCCCTGTATAATGGATTGTTGCTTGGCTTCCCTGTATACTGGATTATGTTGCTGTTGGCTTCCTGTATACTGGATTATGTTGCTTTGGCTTCCCTGTATACTGGATTATGTGCTGTTGCTTCCCTGTTACTGGATTATGTTGCTTGGCTTCCCTGTATACTGGATTATGTTGCTGTTGGTTTTCCTGTATACTGATTATGTTGCTTCTTCCCTGTATACTGGATTATGTTGCTGTTGCTTCCCTGTATACTGGATTATTTTGTTGGCTTCCCTGTATACTGGATTATGTTGCTGTTGGCTTCCTGTATATGGATATGTTGCTTGGCTTCCTGTATACGGATTATTGCTGTTGCTTCCCTGTATACTGATTATGTTGTATGCTTCCTGTATCTGGATTTGTTGCTGTGGCTTCCCTGTATACTGGATTATGTTGCTTTGCTTCCTGTATACTGATTTTTTGCTTGCTTCCTGTATACTGGATATGTTGCTGTTGGCTTCCCTGTATACTGGTTTGTTGCTTTTGGCTTCCCTGTAACGGATTATGTTGCTGTGGCTTCCGTATACTGATATGTTGCTGTTGGCTTCCCTGTATACTGGATTTGTTGCTGTTGGCTTCCCGTAACTGGATTTGCTGTTGGCTTCCCTGTATATGGATTATGTTGCTGTTGGCTCCCTATACTGGATTATGTTGCGTTGGCTTCCCTGTATACTGGATTATGTTGCTGTTGGCTTCCCTGTATATGATTATGTTGCTGTTGCTTCCCTGTATACTGGATTGTTGTGTTGGCTTCCCTTATACTGGATTTGTTGCGTTGGCTTCCCTGTATACTGGATTATGTTGCTGTTGGCTTCCCTGTATACTGATTATGTTCTATGGCTTCCCTGTATACTGGATTATGTTGATGTTGGCTTCCCGTTATACTGGATTATGTTGCTGTTGGCTTCCCTGTAACTGGATTATGTTGCTGTTGGCTTCCCTGTATACTGATTATGTGCTATGGCTTCCCTGTAACTGGATTATGTTGCTGTTGGCTTCCCTGTATACTGGATTATGTTGCTATGGCTTCCCTGTATACTGGATATGTTGCTATCACTTCCCTGTATAATGGATTATGTTGCTGTTGGCTTCCCTGTATACGGATTATGTTGCTGTTGGCTTCCCTGTATACTGGATTACGCTGCTGTTGGCTTCCCTGTATACTGATTATGTTGCTATGGCTTCCCTGTAAACTGATTATGTTGCTGTTAGCTTCCCTATACTCGATTATGTGCTGTTGACTTCCCTGTATACTGGATTATGTTGCTGTGGCTTCCTATATACTGGATTATGTTGATGTTGCTGTTGACTTCCCTTATACTGATTATGTTGCTGTTGGTTTCCCTGTATACTGGATTTTGTTGCTGTTGGCTTCCCTATACTGGATTATGTTGCTGTTGGCTTCCCTGTAACTGGATTATGTTGCTGATGGCTTCCCTGTATACTGGATTATGTTGCTTGGCTTCCCTGTATACTGGATTATGCTGCTGTGGCTTCCTGTATACTGGATATGTTGCTGTTGGCTCCCTGTATACTGATTTGTTGTTGGCTCCCTGTATACTGGATTATGTTGCATGGCTTCCCTGTATACTGATTATGTTGCTGTTGGCTTCCCTGTATACTGAATATGTGCTAGCTTCCCTGTATACTGGATTTGTTGCTGTTGGCTTCCCTGTATACTGGATATGTTGCTGTTGGCTTCCCTTATATGATATGTTGCTGTTGGCTCCCTGTATACTGATTATGTTGCTGTTGCTTCCCTGTATACTGGATTATGTTGTTGTGGCTTCCTGTATACGATTATGTTGCTTTGCTTCCCTGTATACTGGATTATGTTGCTATGGCTTCCGTATACTGATTATGTTGCTGTTAGCTCCCTGTATACTGATTATGTTGCTATGCTTCCTGTATACTGGATTTTGTTGCTGTTGGCTTCCCTGTATACTGGATTTTGTTGCTATGGCTTCCCTGTATCTGGTTATGTTGCTGTGGCTTCCCTGTATACTGATTATGTTGCTTTTGGCTTCCCTGTATACTGGATTTGTTGCTGTTGGCTTCCCTGTAAACTGGATTATGTGCTGTTGCTTCCCTGTATACTGGATTATGTTGCTGTTGGCTTCCTGTATACTGGATTTGTTGCTGTTGGCTTCCCTGTATACTGGATTTGTTGCTGTTGCTTCCCTGTATACTGGATTATGTTGCTGTGGCTTCCCTGATACTGGATATGTTGCTATGGCTTCCCTGTATACTGGATTATGTTGCTGTTGCTTCCCTGTATACTGATTATGTTGCTTGTCTTCCTGTATACGGATTTGTTGCTGTTGGTCCCTGTATACTGGATTTTGTTGCTTGGCTTCCCGTACTGATTATGTTGCTGTGGCTTCCCTGTATACTGA
>JARQOD010008104.1:0-36835 GCA_033576555.1 Oophaga sylvatica
ACTACTATAATACTGCCCCATGTACAAGAAAGTCTAAGTTACTTACCGTTAACGGTATTTTTCGAAGTCCATGACAGCACTACAGAGAGAGGGGATCCGCCCCTTAGGAACAGGAAACCTACAGATATAAAAGGGCGGCACCTCTCCCACACATCAGTTGGATTACAGAGCATAAGAGGACATCAAGGTTAAATGGTATACAGCAAAAAAATTTTATGCATCACACAGTAACATTAATCAATTGTTTATTACATGTGGACTACATAAGCGGAAGAAGTGCACATAGAACCTGGGTGGGAATGTAAGGGTGCTGTCATGGACTTCGAAAAATATCGTTAACGGTAAGTAACTTAGACTTTATTCGAACGTCCATGACAGCACTACAGAGAGAATTACAGAGAGTAATAACTACTTAGGGAGGGACTACTGCCTGCAGCACCCTTAGTCCGAAAGAAAGGTCTGAGGAAGCACCCAAATCTAATCTATAATGAGTGTAAAACGTGTGTGGAGAAGACCACGTAGCTGCCTTACATATCTAGTCAATCGAGACTTCTGCCCTTTCTGCCCATGAAGTCGCCACAGCTCGAGTGGAATGCGCCCTTAGCCTCTCAGGTGGCTGCTTGCCCCTCGAGGTGTATGCCAGAGAAATTGCTTCCCTAATCCATCTGGCCAATGAGCTCTTTGTTAATCTACGGCCTTTGTTAATTCCTTGAAAAGAGACAAACAATGCATTGTCCCTTTTCCAGGGATCAGTGACTGCCAAATATTGCAGCAGACATCTTCTAACATCTAAAGTATGAAGTTTCATCTCTTTTTGATTAGATGGATTAGGGATGAACGAAGGGAGAATAATTTCCTGTGTTCTGTGGAAAGCGGAAGACACCTTAGGTAGGTATGCCGGATCTGGTCTAAGTATTATCCTGTCATTCAGGACCTGAGTGTAAGGAGATAGTCTAGATAGTGCCTGGATGTCACTTACCCTCCTAGCCGAGGTTAATGCTACCAGGAAAGCGGTCTTAAGGGAAAGAATTTTTATTGATGCTGCTGATATAGGTTCAAAAGGGGGCTCTGTTAAAGCAGTGAGAACAAGATTTAAGTCCCATGGCATGATTCTCACCTTCACTATGGGTCTCGACCTACCCGCAGCTTTAATGAATCTACTGACCCAGTAATTATTTGCGATGTTGCAACTAAAGAGTGCCCCAAAGCTGAAACTTGCACCTTAAGGGTGCTTGTGGAGAGACCTAAGTCCAGACCCTTTTGTAGGAATTCTAGAATCTGGGTTATCGGTGTTGTGTCCCCTGCTACAACCGCCGAGCTTTGAAGAAATTTCTTCCAAATCCTAGCGTAGATCCTAGTTGTAACCTCTTTTCTGCTTTTAAGGAGAGTATTAATTACATTAGCAGAAAACCCCTTATCTCTCAGCAGCGACAGTTCAAAATCCACGCCGTCAGGTGGAGGCCCGGTACTCGAGGATGGTAGACTGGACCTTGGGAGAGCAGATCGGGAATGTCCGGCAGGACCCACGGGTCGGCTATCGACATGTTTCTGAGACATGAAAACCATGCCCTCCTGGGCCAAAAAGGAGCGATTAATATTATCCTTGCCCTGTCCTTCCTGACCTTCCTCAATACTAGGGGAAGTAAGGACAGGGAGGAAATGCGTAGGCTAGATTGAAATCCCACTGTAATAGAAGAGCGTCCACTGACAGAGGGCGTTCTTTGGGATTCAGAGAGCAGAACTGTCTCACTTTCCTGTTGCTTTTGGTAGCAAAGAGATCTACTTCCGGTAGACCCCATTTCCGCACAATTAGGTCGAAGATGGAACTCTTTAATGACCACTCTCCTTGGCTCAGGAGATTGCGGCTTAAGAAGTCCGCCTTGGTATTTTCTTCTCCCCTTATATGTAGAGCCGTTAGAGAAAGAAAGTGTCGTTCTGCTATCTGAAGTAGGCGCCTCGCCACTTCCATGAGAGGACCGGAACGAGTACCACCCTGGTGGTTGATGTATGCGACTGTGACCCGATTGTCGGAGAGCACTCGAACGTGGTGACCCTGTAGATAGACAAGGAGTTTTTTAATCGCTAGCTCTACCGCTGCTAATTCCTTCATATTAGAAGACATTTGAATTTGATCCTGCTCCCATGAGCCCTGAACCATAACGTCCCCCATATGAGCCCCCCACCCAGAGGGGCTAGCATCTGTTGTGACTATTCGGGATATGTCATATTCCCAGGGAACCCCCTTAGACAGGTTTGCCTCATTCTTCCACCAATCCAGGGATCTTATAGCAGCCTGGGACAAGGATAGCTGGCCTTCCAGGTAACCACCTAGCAAATTATGATACAGCAAGACCTCAGCTTGCAGTGCCCTTGTGTGAAATTGGGCCCACCGAACCGCGGGAATGCAGGACGAGAGGGAGCCCAAAAGAGACATGGCCTTCCTAAGCGACATGGAGGGGTTACTGGAAGCGTTTAGGACCTGGTACCGTAAGCGAATTAACTTGTCTGACGGTAAACTACAGTTCTGATTTTGTGAATCCAGAATTAGCCCTAGAAATTGCTGAACCCTCATCGGATTCAAACGAGACTTTTTGGTATTTATTAGCCATCCCAGCCGCTCTAAGGTAGAAATCGCTCTTTTCAGTTGCTCTAGGCAATGCTCTGCCGTCTTTCCTATGATAAGAAAGTCGTCAAGGTAGGGGACTATGAGCATATTTGATTCACGTAAGTGGGCCATGACCTCCGACATAACCTTAGTGAACACTCGTGGGGCAACCGCCAAGCCAAAGGGAAGGGCGCTAAATTGAAAATGTCGCAGTGATTCCCCCATCTGGATTGCTACTCTGAGGAAACGCTGATACTCCATATGGATCGGTATGTGGTAATAAGCGTCTTTCAGATCTAACACCACCATAAAGCAATTTTCAAACAGAAGCTTTATTGCTGAGCTGACCGTTTCCATTTTAAATGGGTGAATAATCAGGAACTTATTGAGGGCTTTCAAATTAATAATTGTTCTAAAAGACCCATCCAGTTTATGGATCAAAAACAGAGGGGAGTAAAACCCCTTACCCCGCTCTGCTTCTGGCACCTCCACTAAGACATTCTTAGCGCAAAGCTCCTGAACCTCCAACTCTAGAGCGGCCTGCTCCGATGGCGATGACCTGAGTGGGGTAATTTTAAAGTTATCCCAAGGTACCGAGGAGAATTCTAACCGCAGCCCTGTAGCTATGATGTTAAGGATCCAGCTACTGTTTGAGATTTCCGACCAGGCCGGGTAGAAGGCCTTCAATCTGCCTCCTACCGGCATTGCTAGTCATTGCGAGGGTTTTTTTGTTTCCCTAGGTGGACCTCTAAACATAAACCCTGTACCTCTTCGCCTCTTTTCATCCCATTTGGCTCGTTCCCTGGACGACCTTCGGTAGCTGAACCTCCTTCTGCTGAAAGGTCTTTTATAGGAAGGGGTTGATAGACTGGGAAACTTTTTCTTGTCGTCCCCTGCCTTTTCTAAAAGTTCGTCCAGGACCGGGCCAAAAAGATATTCGCCGTCACATGGAATGGAGCAGAGGCGAGATCTGGCTTGAATATCGCCCGGCCAACATTTCAGCCATAATGCCCTTCGTGCTGCATTAGACAGCCCTGCCGCTCTGGCAGCCATTCTTACTGAGTCCGCTGAGGAATCAGCCAGGAAAGCCGCCGCATTCTGAATTATTGGCAAGGTCTTCCGAATTGTCCCCCTGGAGGTTCCATCTGTTAACTGGGATGCTAGTTGGTCTAGCCAGACCATCAATGACCTGGCTGCGCAAGTGGCTGCAACCGCCGGCCTCAGGGCACCTGCCGACATCTCCCATGTGCCTTTCAAGAAGGAGTCTGCCTTCTTGTCTAGTGGATCTTTCAAAGACCCCATATCATCAAATGGGATGGAGGATTTTTTAGAAGCCTTCGCCACTGCTGCATCCAGCTTCGGGGCCTTATCCCATCTACCAGTCAGGGGATCTTCAAAGGGATATCTCCGTTTAAACGCTTGGGGTAAGGAGCCTCTTTTTTCAGGCTTCTTCCACTCTCTGTCTATAAGGCCTTGGATGCTACTGTTTAGTGGAAAGGATCTCCGTTTTTTTGGATCTAGACCACCAAACATCAGATCCTGTACTGAGAGCTCTGGTTTCGCCTCTTCTACCCCCATGGTGGACCTAACTGATTTGACAAATTTGTCTATCTGGTCCAAGGGAAAACAAAAACGGGTAGCGTCTTCCGTAGAAGACGAGGAGGAAGCCGAAGAGGAAGGCGAGGAGGGTCCTGACACAACTTCACCCCTATCATGGGCGGCAGGTGACTCTGAATCAGATAAAACTGGTACATTTCTACGCCTGGAAAATTCTCCGTGTCTTGAGGACGCTTTCAACTCTGCTCTTATTATCTCCTTCAGGCTTTCGGTGAAATCTGGAGTCTCCTCCGCTATCTAAAAAGGGAAGGGGCATAGGGGAGGGTTTACTATGTCATCCCATACCCTTCCCTTCCCCTTAAAAATGCCCTACCGTCTGCTGCATGCACGGCTGGCACAACCTCTTAGGGCAAGCGTCAGGCAGAGGGCAAGCGCAAAAGGCACATTCCCTGTGCTTGCTTTTCACCGAACACTTCTTCCCCTAGTAACAGACACAAAATGGGGAAAAAACTGTATTACTGGGTATTCTAAATCTGACGATCTCTTACCCAGACTGTACAGCAGTAGGTACCGGATCACGGGAGGGGGCTTTTTCCCAGCTGCGGAACTTCTGCGGCTGGTGCTCCTGGCCATTGAAGAGGAGCGCTCTGTCTGCTGCTGCTGGCTCTCCTGTTGCACCGAGGGAGCCTCTGCAGTGTCCATCGTAAAAAAATGGAGCAGAAGCGCTTTACCTCTTTCCTAGGCTCCTTATATCCTCCCCCGGATATCCGGATCAGCAGGTCTGGCCAGGGGTCCACCCCCTCCTACTCCCCGCCCCACGGCCCCCCCCCGTACCTCCCCGCCGTCCCCACAGCAGGCGCCGTCTGATGATGCAGCCGCCAAATTTTTCAAAAACGCCGGCCGGCGTCTCACTTCCGGTTCCGGTGGTGGAGACTCCGCCCCCTTTTTTCCCCCGCTCGCCCGGACCCCACCATACCGATGGAGGTAAGTATAATCCCCCTCTGCATCGCCCCTCCGAGCGGAGATCTCCCCCAACCCCAGCCGCGCTGCTGCAACAGCGGCGCACGACTGAATCCTTCAAAAACCCCGCCGCGCCGTCCATAGCCGTGACGCGCGGCGGGAAATTCAAAACCGCCCGCCGCGCCGTCCATAGCAGCGACGCGCGGCGGGAAATTCAAAAAACCCCCGCCGCGCTGTCCATAACAGTGACGCGCGGCGGGAAATTCAAAAAACCCCCGCCGCGCCGCTCACAGCAGTGACGCGGCGGGAAATTCAAATTTTAAAATAAAGCTGGAGGAAGATGAGTTTCAGTGCTTCTTTCATTTTGGTGTGGGTGCTGTGTGGTGGCCATTGTTGCTGTGGCTTTGTGCTGGTGGGGCGGCGTGGTCTGGAGTCATGGGGACTCAGTCTTGCAGCATGGGTGCTGTGGGGCAACAGGCCGTCTGCCCTGTTGGTGCATTGCCGCTGTGGCGGTGGTCGCGGCTCGGCTCCGCTCCATTAGGGCGGTAGGACCCACTACGAGGTTTGCCGTGACGTGACAGTGGGCTACAGTCTGATCAGAATGTTTAACTAAAAACCTCATGTTGAGTTATATAAATTTTTGCCTTTTTTTTTTTTCTTTTTGTGCATTAACATAGAGTACCTATGTTAAATATTTAATGCACTTGCTTTTTTACTTATTTATTTTCATTAGGGTATATGCACACATTGATTTTTCCTTTGGTTTTGCTTGCTTTTATGGCCAGTGTGAACATGCTTTTACATCATGCATGTCATTCAAGTCTACTTCAGTTCAGTTTTTTTGTTTTTCTCCTATGTACCATAATATAACTACTATATTACTGCCCCTATATACAAGAATATAACCACAATAATATTGCCCGCTATGTACAAGAATGTAATTACTATAATGCTGAAAAAATACAAAAAAGTTTAGTGTCTGCTCACCTTCTCTGGAGCGCACGGATCCTGCTGTGCGGCAAGTTTTCAGAACTTTAGAAAAAATAAGTCCAGCGCTGTAAGTCCAAAAAATCCATTTTCTTTTTATTCCAAAACTTTCAAATATTAAAACAGTTAATTCATTGTCCAGAAATTAAAAACATACGCGTTTTGACGCGAGAGACTGCGTCTGCGTCAATGATTAAGACGCAGTCTCTCGCGTCGAAACGCGTATGTTTTTAATTTCTGGACAATGAATTAACTGTTTTAATATTTGGAAGTTTCGGAATAAAAAGAAAATGGATTTTATGGACTTACAGAGCTGGACTTATTTTTTCTAAAATACTATAATACTGCCCCTATGTACAAGAATATAACTGCTATAATACTGTTCTCATGCACAAGAAAAAAAAGTTGTAATAAAATTATTTCAACTTTATTATTCTGTGACTTTTTTTGCGTTCTTCTGTTTTGCATGTCTGACATCATACATGTTAAACTATTAGAAAAATGTAAAAAAACATTTGGATGCCAATAGACATCCATGATCTGATATAAATATTGTGTTTTCCACAGACCTGGTGGTAGATTTGAACATTTTATTCCTTCTGCAGCTCACATATTATTGGCAAACGAGTAGTTTGCTTAAAGTGTGAACATTGACATTTTTGGTCTTTTTCTCATAGTTTGAGTAGAATTTGTTCAATAGGATCATGACGTTAGACTGGCTGCTTTGACCTCGTCTCGCTATAATCAGAGTCTCGCGCCTTGGCTTTTTTTCCAGCACTTGAGAACAAAATAATGTGAATAATGAGGACTCATAAGCAGTACTATTTCAAATCTTGCAGTCTTGTGGTATTTGAGTCTTACTTGTCCATTTTATGACCTTGGTTAACCCCCTAATGATGAGATTAGGCTATGTGCACACGTTCAGGAATCTTTGCAGAAATTTCCTGAGAAAAAACTGACTTTTTCCCAGGAAATCCGGATGCGTTTTTATCGTGGTTTTTGCGCGTTTTTACCACAAATTTTTCCTGAATATTCTAGGTCAATAATATAGCGGGAAATATGCAAATTTACCAGAAAACTGCCACAAAAACGCAAAAAAAACGCAAAAAATCCTGAACGTGTGCACACAGCCTAAACGGCACCATGATTCTTAGTATGCCTCATCTGCATTAAGTAAATATTCAGTCAGCAATGAAAAATCACCTTGTGGAGACTTTGAGGAGGGAAAGAGAACCAGTAAGCATGCAGGAGTAGGAAGATAGACCGGACCTGCGATACCTCTCTCCTGCTGGTCCCGAAACCATCGGGGCTGTCACCATTGTTGCTGGGGAAAAAGCATTCTGACCTGGACGGACCAGGAGAGAAACTGCTATCCCATTGTGCTTATGTTAAAGGTGTGAGTAGGGCGACAGGCAAGTGGAGAAAGAAGAAAGAGAGAGTGACAGAGGTCGACAGCATTGATAGCTGACCTCCACTCTGCACTACCGGACACCGGGTCCGAGCTTACTAGCTTCTTCATGACTAGTGGGAGAAACCGGAGACCCTGCTGGATTCCAGATCGCAGGGGCCCAATTGTGCTGATACGTAACCGGGGTTAGGAGAACAGGAGTCTAGCAGTGCACTGCATATAGAGATTTAGTTCTGTCCACAAGAAGGCTCCACCACAAGATCAGCCGGGCGTAGCAAAGAAGACGGAGTTAAACTTTGTTTTATGCAAGTTAGAAACTCTCACACATAAAGAAGTAAGGAGGCCCTACACCTACTCAGTGGATTACTGGACGTGCATCCTCCACCCTGACAGCTTCCCGGGACATGCCTGAATCTACACCCAGTAAAGGTACCGAAAGAGACTGTCTTGTGTGTGTCTGCATTATTGCTCCTGCACCCTACACTGCCATATACTCCGAGGGATCAGTCTCGCCTGTGGGAGACTTAACACCTTGCTGCCCCATACCCTCAGAGGATCTACACTGCAGCGCTGGTAACCCTGACCAGGAACCACAGGTGGCGTCACGAACATTTCTACAATCCCCTGTAAATATTCCCTTTTTAGTGAGCGCCCAGGGCCACGGACCGAGCTGCGCTACCCGTGACATTCCCCAGTGAAGTGAACGGGCTCGGTGCCGAGTACCCCAAAACCCTGGTACGTGCGACTCATCTTAAACTTGGCGTCACAAACAGGATCCGAAGCTCGCAATATGGGAGTCCTGTGTGCCTGGAATGGATTGTTTTGTGCAAAAAGACTGTGTTGCGTTTTTGCGATTTTTGGCGCCATTTTCTGCCATTTTGCCGCCATATTCGTGCCCTGAGGCGCTAGTGAAGAGGGGCGTGTATTCGTGGGCGTACCCCCCCTGTGGCGCGAAAGTAATGGGCACCCTGTCTAAATGTTACTACAATGTCCAAGCCTGCCCCACTGCAAGGGAGATCCGCCTCCTCTTCATCCTCCATGCTAAGAAGAGAAAGCGAAAGTCCCGCCTCCACGGAAAAATCCAGAGTGTTCCAGATGAAACACACAGTCTGGCCTGGAGTGAGATGGCGGAAGGACAGGAGACGCTGTGTGGAGGAATGGCGGTGCGCAGACCCCATTCCCCTGAAGAGCTGCTGCCTGTGCCTGAACCGTCCCCAGGTTGTGAGAAAGACCCAGGAATGCAGAGAGTGGATGAATTGGATGAGGCGCTGAGGGATATGGCCCGACAACGTGCAGAGATGGAGGCGATGGAGCAAAGCTGGAGTGCCCTGAAACAGCGGCTGCTGTGGGACGCGATGCTCTCCCCCCTGGATGCGCAACCGTCACCCGCGCCACCACTGGAACTAGCGGCTGAAGAAGAACCGGAGGCCGGCCCCGAAAGAGCTGATCCTGACTCCGCCGAGGACGCGGCGGGAGGGAAGGAGGCTGAGGAGGCCTTACCTGGACCGGAACGGCCGCCAGGCCTGGATTCAGAGGCCGCAACGGAATGCTATCTCCCGGTAGGGACACCGGAAGATCCCCAGCCACTAGCGATGGAAATCGACTGGGAGGAAATGGAGCACATGGACGACGTGGAATACGCCGCCCAGAAGGAGAACGAGTGGCGACGCCGAGAGCAGGAGCAGCGGCAGCAGCGGGAGCAGCGAGAGGCGCAGCGGCTTCACCAGAGGTACCGGGAGCAGAATCTTGCGGACAAGGAGATCGTCCGGCGAGACAAAGGTACGCTCCGGGAACCGCGGCGCCAGGGGACTGTGTGTGCCTCTAAGTTCCGAGGAGGTTGGGGATTCATACGCGAGCCCGGGCTCTCTCAGAAGATCTTCGTTCATCGCTGTGATGTAGGGTCTAACCTGTTAAAAGGGGATGTTGTCACCTACACGCGGCACTGGGGTCTTAAGGGGTGGTATGCCCTGAATGTCTCCCGAATCAGCGACCCAATCTCTGAAGCCGGCAACGCACCCTGCGTCTCAGCGTCCCAGGCCCCAGCCACATCAGCGCCCGGCCGCGCACCTGCGTTCTACTCTGCGTCCCATTCTGCCACGCTAAAGAGCGCAACGATTGCAAGTGCGCCCTCTACTGAGCCACTCCGTGCACCTGCGTTCCATTCTGCAACGCTAAAGAGCGCAGCGACTGCAAGTGCGCTCTCAACTGAGCTGGACCGCACATCTGCGTCACCATTGGAAACGCTGCAGAGCCTAAGCATAAGTGAGGCACCTGTCAGGCCTCCAGGAAATCGCAAAGTCAGAGTTGAAATGAGAACTGTAGCTACACAGACATCGGTAGCAGGACACGATCTTATTGTGATGCGTTACAGAACGCACAGTATGCTTCCAGCTGCAGGTATGGAAGATGCTGCAATGTTTAAAGAAGACCAGTAGGACCCAGACAGGGTTTACTGAACTGTAGAAAGTTATGAAGAATTGCACTTTATTGAAAATGTTATATGATGATGTTTACATGCTTGAAGTATGGTACCCCAGTTGGGTAAAGTGTTAATGTGATATGTGAAATGCTATTTTGAAGGACTGCATGCTGAGGACTCTTGCAGCACAGAACTTTATTGTAAATAGTTGGCACTCGGTGCCCCATCTTGGGTTTACGTAAGCCATTCTACCTCAGAAGCAAAACCTGTAAGGTGTGGCCTTGAGTGAGGTTTGTGGCAGAGAAGTCTTGCAGCCCACCCAGGACCACCGTGGGAGGTTTGGTACGGGTCCTCCACAAGAATCCTGTATTTATTTGCATTGTGAAAGTATTTGATATTTTTATACTTGCACTTGTATACATTGAAACGTTGAAGTGTCCTTACCTCCCGCAAGGGAAGAGTTATGTTATTGTTGTTATTATAAAATTGTTTTCTTTTCAGCCCGGGAGTGCTGATATTAACTAGGGGGGGATGTGTAGCCCAGCTGCGCTCTGGAGCCACATGTTACCCTGGAGGATGCATGAAAGGTAATTCACAATCACCCGATATTCATTCACACTCCACATTTTCCTGGTGCCACCAGAGGGAGCCCTTGAAGAGTACGCAGGTATATAAGGTGTGGAGATGGTAGTGGTTAGTTTAAGAGTTTGTGGGGAGAGTGTTGGAGTTCTAGTTGGGAGGAGGGAGGAGTTCTGCTTGTGCGCACTGAGAGAAGGCAGTCAGTATCATCTCAGAGAGCTAAGAGTGCAGTCCGCAGTCTAGAGAGCAGGCTGAAGAGCACAGATGAGAGAACGCTATCCTTGTGCTTAGTAAAGGTGTGAGTAGGGCGACAGCAAGTGGAGACAATGAAGAAGAGAGTGACAGAGTCAATCATTGAAAGCTGACTCCACTCGCACTACCGAGCACGCGAGCTTATAGCTTCTCATGACTATGGGAGAAACCGTAGCCCTCTGGATTCATGATCACAGGGGCCATGTGCTGACGTAACCGGGTCAAGAGAACAGGAGTCTAGCAGTGCACTGCATATAGAACTAGTTCTGTCACAAGAAGCTCCACCACAGATTACCTGCGTACAAGAAGTGGAGTAAACTAGCTTTGCAATTAGAATCACAGGTGAGCCCTACATCTGCATGTTTACTGGAGTGACATCCACCTGCACTGCATGGAGACTGAATTCTCACGAACCCAAAAGATACCGAAAGAGACTGTCGTTTGTGTCTGCATTATTGCTCCTGCACCCTACACTGCCATATACTCCGAGGGATCAGTCTCGCCTGTGGGAGACTTAACACCTTCCTGCCCCATACCCTCAGAGGATCTACACTGCAGCGCTGGTCACCCTGACCAGGAATCACAGGTGGCGTCACGAACATTTCTACAATCCCCTGTAAATATTCCCTTTTTAGTGAGCGCCCAGGGCCACGGACCGAGCTGCGCTACCCGTGACATTCCGCAGTGAAGTGAACGGGCTCGGTGCCGAGTACCCAAAGCCCTGGTACGTGCGACTCACATCCTGCGTTCCTGTGCATTCTACACTTGGTGTAGTCGGCAGGATGCAGTCTACCAGCATGGAGGTGGCAGATCAAGCAGTTGCAGGCAATGTTGAATAATTTACCCAAGTTCACAGGGAGTAACTCCATGTTATGAAGTTGGACTGAACGCAAGAGGGGAATGCTGAAAATGCACCCTATGACCCCTGCTTTAGAAGCTGAAGTGTTATGTTTTGGTAGCTGAGGAGAGCAGGCAAAAACGGCAATACACCAGAGAGGTTGGAATCTATTGGATTGCAGTACCCTGACTAACCACCACAACTAAAGGCAGCCGTGGAGCGTTCCTACGTTGGTCCTAGACGCCTCGTCACAGCCTGAGAGATTAACTACACCTAAGGATAGAAAGAGGAAAGATATCTGCCCCGGAGCAGATCCCCAAAGAACATAGGAAGCCCCCAAACATGTAATGGCGGTTAGACAAGAGGAAATACAGACAGAAAATAGTATGAGCAAACGCTGGGGCCCAATCTGCCTAGACAGAAAAAGATAGAAAGGATACTCACTGCAATAAAAAAAAAAAACCCTAAAAAAATGCCAACGCTACTTATTGCAAAAACACCTGAGATCACACGACCTCTACCACCTAAATCAGTTCTCTGGTGTAACAAAACTAAGCCGCAGCCACTGAAAAAACTGGAAAAGGCAAATGAACAAATAACAATGGCTTCAGCGGAATTGAGAGGAGTCCAAGCCCCCCGGGGGGAACCTGGCTAACCTCACAGAAATGCAGAGAAATATGCAAATGGTAAGCACAAAAACAAAAACAGAAAATATATTATCTGAAAGCAGAAGAAGAGGCAAGACTCAGCAAGCTTCCAAGTGAACCAGGAACCACAGTTGAGACAAGAACAATTGATCATCGGCAACCATGATGGGAGGGAACCTCCCTTATATCAGACCAGTCTGTAACTCCTGATTGCCAATCCTCATTGAATGGTTCAGTACTGTTTGTAACCACCAAAGGGAGCTTTTGCTCAGAATTCATTTCCAAAACATTCATAACAGTACCCCCTCCTTGAGGAGGGGTCACCGAACCCTCATTTGTGCAACCAGGTCGGTCAGGATGAGCTCG
Organism: Oophaga sylvatica; assembly: GCA_033576555.1. NCBI lineage: Eukaryota > Metazoa > Chordata > Amphibia > Anura > Dendrobatidae > Oophaga > Oophaga sylvatica. The sequence continues at coordinate 12,619 of JARQOD010008104.1, forward strand.
GTGATAGGCACGGATCAGTCTCCTAGCATGGATGTCCGAAGCAAACACCCAAGAATTGTCCTCCTGACCATACCCTCTCCACTTAACCAAATACTGGAGTTTCCATCTAGAAAAATGAGAATCCAATATTTTCTCAACCACATACTCCAGATTGCCCTCAACCAAAACAGGGTCGGGAGGAGCAGCCATAGGAACCACTGGCTCGACAAACCTCTTCAATAAGGACTTGTGGAACACGTTATGGATCTTAAATGTCCCTGGAAGAAGTAAACGAAAGGAAACAGGATTAAGAATCTCCATGATCTTATAAGGTCCAATGAACCTAGGCTTAAACTTAGGAGATGCAACTCTCATAGGGATATTTCTTGAGAACAACCAGACCAAGTCCCCCACTTTAAACCGAGGACCATCAGTCCTATACCGGTTGGCAAACCGCTGGGCCTTCTCTTGAGAGAGACTCTTGAGACAACCTCTCCACTACCTGGTCCCAAATCTGCTGCATACGCTCCACAACAGAGTCAACACCCGGACAGACAGAAGCCTCCGTCTGTCCCGAAGAAAATCGAGGATGAAACCCAAAATTGCAGAAAAATGGAGACATCAAAGTGGCAGAGCTTGCCCTATTATTAAGAGCAAACTTAGCCAAAGGCAAAAAAGAGACCCAGTCATCTTGATCAGCAGACACAAAGCATCTCAGATAAGTCTCCAATGTCTGGTTTGTTCTCTCAGTTTGTCCATTGGTCTGAGGATGAAAAGCAGAGGAGAAAGACAATTGAATACCAATTTAGAACAAAAAGTCCTCCAAAATCTGGAAACAAACTGGACTCCTCTGTCAGACACAATGTTCTCAGGAATGCCGTGTAACCGAACCACATGCTGAAGGAACAAAGGCACCAATTCGGAGGAGGAAGGCAACTTAGGTAATGGCACAAGATGTATCATCTTGTAAAACCTATCACAAATCACCCAGATAACGGTCATTCTCTGAGAAACAGGGAGGTCGGAAATAAAATCCATAGAGATATGGGTCCATGGTCTCTTGGGCACAGGCAATGGCATCAACAAACCACTAGAGCGAGAGCAAGGCTTGGAGCGAGTAGCAAGTCCCACAGGACTGCACAAACTCCCTGACGTCACGAAACCAAAACAACAGTGGAGGGCACCATTCAAGAAATACTTATAGAAAGGCATCAACCTGGGTATGTAATAGTAATGCTAGAAAGACAAGAAAGAGTACATACCAGGACACCAGGGATGCCAAAAATAAATCATAACAATTAGAAAATATTTTTATTGAAAAAACTGCAAAACCACACTGTAGTCATTAAAAACAATTAAAACAAGGCACAAAGCCCCATAACAGGAACAATAAACCCCTATAACCCCTATCTGTATAATACAATACACTTAGATGAAATATATATGGAAACCTCAGCCAAACATGGTAGTATACTTAGAACATAGTCACCCCCAAAGGCCAAAATGAAGACAGGACCAGAGAAGAACAATTAGTCCTCAAATTGCTGCATAAAAAAAAACAGGTAAGCAAGGACAATATGAGATGGTAAAGCAATACAAACAAATTGCTATAGACTAATACAGATCAGATGTGAATAGGTCTACTCATAAAGATTAATATATCAAGTAGATCTTAGCATAGCAGATAGTATAACAGTTGTCTAATACACAAAATAATGCAGCAAATAATATAACAGTTGTCCTTAATCTAGTGCACAAAGTGATGCAGCCCTAGTCTAGTGCACAAAATAATGCAGCAAATGGTATAGCAGCTGTCCTTAATCTAGTGCACAAAGTAATGCAGCAAATAATATAACAGTTGTCCTTAATCTAGTGCACAAAATGATGCAGCCCAAGTCTAGTGCACAAAGTAATGCAGCAAATGGTATAGCAGTTGTCCTTAATCTAGTGCACAAAATAACAAAGTAACACAGCTATAGGGGGGATCTCATGTTAGAGGCATGACCAGGTTACCAAACCAGGGGTTAATAGGCGGGATAGAGCCCGACGCGTGTCGCCATGTGAAATGGCTTCATCAGGGGCAGAGATGGTGATAAAGCAGGATTCAAGGTATTTATATATATAACATATTGATTAAAACTCACAGCAGCTGCATGGAGCGTTCCCCCCAGACACAGGACAGAAACAGGAAGTGATGAAATAACATGGCGCTGGATGCCAAAAGGGTGTATCCTCCCCACCTCACTGCAGGTGTAGTAAGATGGCCGACAGAGCACATGCAACTTATATGATCTAGAATAGAGGTTATGTTTACCAATAGCTTATATGCTCGCGATTTCATTAGTTAATCATACCCAATGGTTTGATGTAATAATGAGCAAAAGTATCGAACTCCCATTTGCCCTAAATAGTATGGGCAGGATTCAATAATCACCATGTACCATCAAATATCCAGTTAAGCCCCCAACAAAGGGTGGTTTAATCATAGCATACAGAGATAGAGGGTCAACTAGATAGCATGCCCGAATATTTACAAGCAGTAACAGATTAGGTAAAAAAAAAAAAAAAATTATAACATCTCTTCATTTAGGCCTTTGGGAGACAAGCTTTGAAGCTTGTAGATCTATTTACTTTCTATACACAGTAATTTATTTATAATGTCCATATATGGTCCAGAATCAAGGTTATGCGTACCAATAGCTTACATGCTCACGATTTCATTAATTAGGCATACCCAATGGTTTGATGTGATGACGAGCAAAAGAATCGAACTCCCATATGCCCTAAATAGTATGGGCAGGATTCAATATCATCAAATGTCTAGTTAAGCCCCCAACAAAGGGTGGTTTAATCATAGATAGAAGGTCAACTAGACAGCATGAAAAAAAAAAAAAAATTCTCTTTTTTTTTTTTTTCTTTTTTCTTTCTTTTTCCTTCTCCTTCCTTCTTCCTTTCCTTTCCTTTCCTTCCCTTCTCCCTTCCCTTCCTCTCTCTTTTCTCTTCCTTTTTTCTTTCTTTAACAACCATTCAATAATCACCATGTACCATCAAATGTCTAGTTAAGCCCCCAACAAAGGGTGGTTTACTCATAACATACAGAGATAGAAGGTCAACTAGATAGCATGAAAAAAAAAAAGACTATAATCGTTTATAATACCCTGTAAATAGCAACTCTTCATTTAGGCCTTTGGGAGACAAGCTGTAATACTATTGTAGGAACTCGAGGATTCTGATAGCGTGGGGCAATGAACAATCAGAGACGGGTTTCTTTGAATGCAAATAATGTATTTGTGAAACAGCAAAACACCCAAAAACAATATTCAAACAACCCGTAGTGACATGTAATGAGTCCATATATATATACACAAGTCAGTTATATGAATCCGGATATATAAGTCCTTGAACCTCTATAGCGAGGGTGGTAAAGTTCTTACGACGGAGTCCTCACACAAATGTGACCACAAGGTAAGTCTGATGCACAGGTAACGTGGCTGGATTTACACACTGCTGGTGTATGAAGAATCAGATCCAGGTATGCAGAAAACACAGGGAGGTCCAGGAACAAGTTAATCTCAGTTGTGGCTTAATTCAGTGAAGTCCAACAACAAGTTCATATGTCAGTAAGGTTCCAGTAACAGTTCCAACAGCTCTCACCAGAGGTAATGCACGAAGGGTTAAACAGCAACAGTTCAGAAACACAGTTCTTATCAGATGGAGTGAACCAAGGGTTAAATTCCCAAGTCAACAGTTTAGTGATAACACAGTATGTGCAACTTACATATGCAGAGAATGTCCAGAGCCATGGGTAGAAACTGCTGTGGCTGAGAAACACCTGAAGATAACCTGGTTATGCACTTTCCTGGTAAATACACAAAGATCTGTGAGGAACAAAGCAGCTGGGTTGCAGGGAAACGGAAGCAGAATATTCCAGCAGTGAAGCCAGCACCTGAGCCGGGTTTTAAACAAACGAACAGGAAGTAGGGCACAGAAAACAGCAAACTCCATTTTAACAAAGGGCAAAATCATTGACAAAGTTACCTAGAAAACCCGGAATACTGACATTACTCCCCCCTAAAGACGGCCTCCGGACGGTCCTGGACCAGGCCTGTCCGGGTATCTCCGATGAAACTGAGCAATCTTCAGAGGCGCATTGATGTTACTTACTGGTTCCCAAGAATCATTTTCAGGAGAGTAACCTTGCCATCTAACTAGATACTGAAGCCGGTTTCTATGAAGTCTCGAATTAACAATATCCTGTACCACGAATTGTTCTTCGCCATCAACCAACACTGGTGGAGGGGGAGGTACGATACGTCCCTGAAACGTGTTAGGAGAGACTGGTTTTAATAAGGAAACATGAAATACTGGGTGTACCTTTAAAGTCCGTGGTAGCTTCAACCGACAGGCAACAGAGCTCACAATCCCCGTGATCTTGAATGGACCGATGAATTTCTGTCCCAGTTTCTGCGAAGGAACACCCAATTTTAGATTCTTGGTGGACAACCAAACTGAGTCTCCTACCTTATACATAGGTGCTGGTTTCCGGAATCTATCAGCCGACTTTTTGTAACGCTCCTGTGCTGTGGTCAGGGAGTCCTTCAAAACTTCAAGATTACGTTGCAACGCCGTCACTCTGTCTTCAACCGCTGGTACCGAAATCGTAACCGGAGACCTAGGCAAAATACTTGGATGATAACCCAGGTTGGCAAAAAAAAGGCGTTACCTTCGTGGAACTGCTTTGGGAGTTGTTGTACGAAAATTCCGCTAGAGGAAGTAGCTTCAGCCAATCGTCCTGCAAATGACTGACGTAACAGCGTAGATATTGCTCCAAGGTTTGATTTGTCCGTTCGGTCTGCCCGTTGGTCTGAGGATGGTATGCAGAAGACAAGCAAACATTAATGTGGAGCGCAGAACAAAATCCTTTCCAAAATCTAGAGGTAAATTGTATTCCCCGGTCAGAAATGATGTCATCTGGTACCCCATGCAGCCGGAAAATGTTCTGGATAACTAGATCTACTGTCTCTGTAGCTGAGGGAAGACCAGCACACGGAATGAAATGAGCAGCTTTCGTTAAACGATCTACTACCACCAAAATAGTATTTTTACCACCAGAGGTGGGTAACTCCACAATAAAGTCCATCGAAATAGACCCCCAAGGGCGAGACGGTACAGGTAGCGGTTTAAGAAGACCAGTAGGTGAAACACGAGGAACCTTGTACCGGGCACAAACTTCACAAGAGCGGACATAGTCATTCACATCCTTCAAGCAGGTAGGCCACCAAAAAAAACGATTTAACAATTCCTGCGTCTTCTGTACCCCCCTATGACCAGCCAATTTAGAGTCGTGGACCAATTTGAGAACTCGAAGTCTTACAGCCTCTGGGACATAAATACATCGATCTCTAAGCCACACACCATTCCGAAGGACAAGATTCACATTGTCAGGTGGAGCTGCAAGAAATACGTCACCGTCATAGGCCAGCTTGATCTCCTGCCACAAGTCCCGGTTCCGGAGCACTCCAACGAAATTGGCCTCCGACAAGATGGTCTTCGACGGGGTCCCAGGCACGGAATCCACGGTATGGATTCGGGATAATGCGTCAGCTTTCCCATTACGTGAACCTGGGCGGTACGAAATAATAAAATTAAACTGGTTCAAGAACAAACTCCACCTAGCTTGTCGAGGAGAAAGACACCTGGCAGACTTAAGGAATTCCAAATTGCGATGATCCGTGAGTACTACTACCTGCTGAGTTGCCCCCTGCAAATGGTGTCTCCATTCTTTAAAGGCAGAAATAATTGCCAAAAGTTCCTTATCTGCCACATCATAGTTCAGTTCTGCAGAAGATAACCTACGAGAGAAGAAGGCACACGGGTGCAGCAAACCTTTGTCTCCGGTACGTTGTGAGAGGATAGCTCCCAATGCACAGTCAGACGCGTCCACCTCCACGATAAAAGGCTGTGCAGGATCCGGATGCATCAATATTGGAGCCGTGGTAAAACAACCCTTCAGGCGATCAAAGGCTTCCTGAGCTTGCGAAGACCATTCAAACTTCTTCCCCTTCTTGGTGAGGAGAGTGATGGGACGGACAATTTCTGAAAAATTTCGGATAAACCGTCTATAAAAGTTAGCAAAGCCAATGAATCGTTGTACCTCCTTAATGTTTCCTGGTACCGGCCAGTCCAAGATTGCCTGGATCTTGCTGGACTCCATATTCAATCCCTGAGGCGAGATAACATAGCCCAAAAATTGAATTTCAGAACAATGGAACTCACACTTTTCGAGTTTGATGTACAAATGATTATCTCTCAAACGTCTAAGTACGGTCTTGACATGTTCCTGATGTTCCTGTAAGGAGTCAGAAAAGATTAAGATGTCATCAAGGTAAATTACCACATATTGGTCCAATAAATCCCTGAAAATGTCGTTGGCTAAATGTTGAAAAGCAGCAGGAGCGTTACAGAGTCCGAATGGCATCACCAAATATTCAAAATGTCCATACCGGCATCTAAAAGCTGTCTTCCATTCGTCTCCGGGCCGTATACGGAGTAAATTATATGCCCCACGAAGATCTAATTTGGTAAATACTTTGGCCTGGCGAACTCTTTCCAACAATTCTGGAATTAGGGGCAACGGGTACCTGTTACGAATGGTTACCTTATTTAACTCCCGGTAGTCAATGCAGGGTCTTAGAGTACCATCCTTCTTCTTTACAAAGAATATTGGAGCTCCCGCTGGTGAAGAAGATGGTCGGATAAACCCCTTGGCTAAATTCTCATCTATATACTCTCGTAAAGATTTTAATTCCGGAGCCGCCAATGGGTAAACATGGCCGAAAGGAATCGCTGCTCCAGGAAGCAATTCTATGGGGCAGTCATACGGTCTATGTGGGGGAAGTTGATCTGCCTTCCTTTTATCACAAATGTCTGAGAATTCCTGATAAATCAGAGGGAGAGTAGGTACCTGTATCACCTCTTCCAAGTTCTGGGTAACTGGAGCCGCCACAGTTGGACTGATGGTAGAACTGCACTTCGGGAGAAAGGTTATCTCCTTGGTTTCCCAATTGATGATTGGATTTTGTGACCGTAACCAGGGAATTCCTAAAATTACAGGAAAATGAGGAGAAGATATTAACATGAATGAAAGTGTTTCTTGATGGTCTGGTTCCATCTTACACTCCAGAGGCACTGTCTCCCGATCTACTGGTCCAGAAACTAATGGGGAACCATCCACCGTTTCCATAGTGATTGGTGAAGCTCTTAGTTGTGTCTTTATACCATGTTCCTCTGCAAAAGAAGAATCCATGAAATTCCCACCTGCTCCAGAGTCTATCATGGCAGAACTTGATATCCACTGTTCCTCCCACTGAATCTGTATAGGAAGAGAACAATGTGAATATTTCTCCCTTGATCTTTAGGGGAAGTCGGCATCAGTATTGGGGGAAAAACCGCATCTAGATGTAGACTGGTTTCCGAAACTTCAGACTCAGCGTCTGTGTTATCATAATCCCCTACTACCGCCAACACCTTGTTGGGTCGCCTAGGACATTTAGGACAATTGATGAGGAAATGGTCCGATTGACCACAATAGAAACATAAGCGCTCACGGAGACGGTGTTCGCGGCGTTCATTATTCTCACGTCTCTGCAGTGAGTCCACCTGCATAGGCACCTCCTCAGCCTCTCGCGGGTTTTTGCCTGTGGTTTCCCTGGACGGAAGAGAGTAATTAGTAATGCGATTTACAGCGGCCCATTTTTCTTGTCTGCGTTCAGTTAAACGGATATCAATACGTACACAGTGCTGTATAAACAATTCAAACTCCTGTGGAGACTCTGAACGAGCTAGCTCATCCTTGATTGCATTTGACAAACCTTTTCTAAAGATTGGTAATAAAGCATTGTTTTCCCACTGGGTGTCCACCACTAACCTTTTAAATTCAGTAACATATTCTATGACTGACCGTTTCCCCTGGCGTAAGGAAAGCAAGGCAGATTCAGCGGTAGCACGGCGGTTGGGATCGTCGAACATTTGCGCCATGGCTGCCAGAAAATTGTCCAAATTATTTAGACGGGTATCATGACTTTCAACCATAGGATTTGCCCAAGCCAGTGCACGTGATGTCAACAACATAATAATACATAGAACCTTAGATCTATCAGACCGGTAGTAGGAGGCATGTACATCAAAAAATAATATACATTGATTAACAAACCCACGGAATTGACTTCGGTCACCATTAAAACGGAATGGAGGCAATTTGGGCATACTGGTGGATGAGGTAGGCTCAGTAGGTAAGGCCTCCAGGACTCCTAACCTAGAACGTAGATCTTGGAGAGCCTGACCAAACCCCTGTGCATTGTGGTTAACCCGAGACTCCAAGTCTCTAATCTGATTGAGTGCAGCCGCCACCTCCTGCTGCAAGGAGTTAACTATGGTGAACAGTTTGTCTGCCCGTGTCTCCGTCATTGCCCCAGCAGAATCCTCTTTTTTAGGCTGGAATATCCTGTAATACTATTGTAGGAACTCGAGGATTCTGATAGCGTGGGGCAATGAACAATCAGAGACGGGTTTCTTTGAATGCAAATAATGTATTTGTGAAACAGCAAAACACCCAAAAACAATATTCAAACAACCCGTAGTGACATGTAATGAGTCCATATATATATACACAAGTCCAGTTATATGAATCCGGATATATAAGTCCTTGAACCTCTATAGCGAGGGTGGTAAAGTTCTTACGACGGAGTCCTCACACAAATGTGACCACAAGGTAAGTCTGATGCACAGGTAACGTGGCTGGATTTACACACTGCTGGTGTGTGAAGAATCAGATCCAGGTATGCAGAAAACACAGGGAGGTCCAGGAACAAGTTAATCTCAGTTGTGGCTTAATTCAGTGAAGTCCAACAACAAGTTCATATGTCAGTAAGGTTCCAGTAACAGTTCCAACAGCTCTCACCAGAGGTAATGCACGAAGGGTTAAACAGCAACAGTTCAGAAACACAGTTCTTATCAGATGGAGTGAACCAAGGGTTAAATTCCCAAGTCAACAGTTTAGTGATAACACAGTATGTGCAACTTACATATGCAGAGAATGTCCAGAGCCATGGGTAGAAACTGCTGTGGCTGAGAAACACCTGAAGATAACCTGGTTATGCACTTTCCTGGTAAATACACAAAGATCTGTGAGGAACAAAGCAGCTGGGTTGCAGGGAAACGGAAGCAGAATATTCCAGCAGTGAAGCCAGCACCTGAGCCGGGTTTTAAACAAACGAACAGGAAGTAGGGCACAGAAAACAGCAAACTCCATTTTAACAAAGGGCAAAATCATTGACAAAGTTACCTAGAAAACCCGGAATACTGACACAAGCTTTGAAGCTTGTAAATCCATTTACTTTCTACACACAGTAATTTATTTACAATGTCGCCACCTCTGATCGTGGTGCGTACACTCTCAAGTCCCATACATTTAAAGCAGGTAGATCTGCCATGATGATGTTCTAGGAAGTGACTTGCTACCGATGTCAAAGTCTTGTTCTTATCGCAATCACTTTTGGCAGTTGAGATGCTTGACAGATGCTGTTGCATTCTTCTCCTTAATTCTTGTGTAGTTTGACCAACATAGATCTTCGGGCAGTCACAGAAGATGGCATAGACCAGATTCCGAGATTTACAGTTGAAAAATTCATTGGACCTGATCCGAAAAGGAAGAATAGAAATGGAATAACCATCTTGTCCCGTCATATATTGGCAAACATTGCAATTACCACATGGGTATGATCCAAGAATTCTGGTGCCACGATTAAGTCTCACAGTAGGCCGTTGATAATGGCTATGACAAAGCCTATCTTTCAAATTCCTTGCACGTCTAGCGACCATGCAAGGAGAATCTGAAACCAAAGGAGTGATCCTTTTATCGCTAGTTAGAATATCCCAATTGTTGGAAAGTAGATTCTGTACGTCAGACCACTGATTATTAAAGGTGGTAATCAATGAAAGTGGTCGAGACGAATGACGTACCTTTGGACGAAGAAGATCTCTTCTATCTTGTTGTACTGCAAATTGGAAAGCTTGGAAGATAGTCCTCTTAGGATAGCCCCTTTGTCTAAAATGAGAAGACAAATCCTTAGCAGTGTTCAAAAATCCCGGCCCAGTGCTGCAGTTCCTCCTTAGGCGCAAAAATTGGCCCTTGGGTATACCTGCCTTTTGATGGTGAGGGTGAAAGCTTGAAAAATGGAGCAAGCTATTTGTGGCAGTAGCTTTACGAAATAATGCACATCCATTTCCTGTGTTGGTAATAGAAAGTCTCAAGTCCAAAAAATCTATTGCAGAATCTGAAATGGTAGAAGTAAGTCTGATGTTTAAGACATTATTATTCAGATCATCAATAAATGATTGACATTCCTCAACCGATCCGGTCGATATCATCAGGATATCATCAATATATCTTTGCCAGGTTAGAACCTTAGAGAAGAAGGCCAAATGTTCGTACACCACAAGCTCCTCCCACCATCCAAGAAAAAGATTTGCATAAGCGGGCGCACACCGTGCACCCATAGCGGTCCCAGCCCACTGTCTATAGAACTTCCTGTCAAAAACGAAATAGTTTTTATCCAAAATAAAATGGAGGAGTCTAAGGATAAAGTTGTCATATTCCTTATCCCTATCTATGTTTTTTGCCAGAAAGAACGAAACTGCTTCAATACCTGATTGGTGTTGGATACTTGTGTATAGTGATTCCACATCCATACTGATAAGTAGGGCACCTTCTGGTATGACCAGATTTTCCACAGCCTGCATCAGATGAGTTGAATCCCTAGTATAGGATTTCAAAGATAAGACCAAAGGTTGAAGGAAATGGTCAATATATATGCAGGGTTTCTCAAACAGACTACCTATACCCGACACTATAGGTCTGCCTGGAGGCTCAACAAGAGATTTGTGTATTTTTGGGAGGGCGTAAAAGGTTGGAACAACTGGTGTTGTTGTAATCAAAAAATCCGCTTCTTTTTTGGTCAACACATTATTTTGAAGGGCATTCTTAATAACTCCATCTATTTGATCTTTAAAGAATATTGTGGGATCTGATGGAAGGATCATATAACTATGTCCTCCTAATTGTCGCAGAACTTCTTTCACATATAGATGGTGGGGCCATAACACCACGTTACCTCCTTTATCAGCCTCTCGAATTAAGAAAGCATCATTATTCTGCAGGTTATATAGCACCAGTCTTTCATTCTTACCCAAGTTGTTGTTTTTGTGTGGGTCCAATTGTAACTGCTCAATGTCTTTGCAGGTCTTTTCAAAGAAAATTTGTACGGCTGGAAATAAAGAGAAAGATGGTGTTGCCCGGGAGGGAAGACGTCTTGTAAATCTTGGGCTCGTGTCAGATTGTTCATTCTCCTGTAATAAACCTAAAAGATCATTAAAGACCTGTCTATCATCCATGGTAAAGCTGTCCAATAGGGACGGTTGTTGATAAAGTAGCTTGAAGGCAATTTGTCGACAGAATAAATATAAGTCCTTAACCAAGACAAATTTGTTCAATGGGTTCATAGGTGCAAAAGACAACCCCTTAGATAGAACTTCTTTTTCAAGATCTGACAACATATATGTAGAGAGATTAACAATCTGTAAATTACCTTCATTGCTTTTCTCATTAGTATTTATTGTCGTTTCCTGTTGAACCGTGTCTCCCTCCTGTAAGTTGGTGACCAATTCTTGTAGTTTCTGCCTTTCTTTTTGTTGAGGTCTATTCTTCCTTCTCCTACCCCTCCGGCGGCGCCCTACACATCGCTGGGGTCTGAGGACAAAAAATCACTAGACGACATCTCCTGTCTAGATGTAGTGTCTTCCATATTCTTAGGATCCATCACTTTAAACCGGCGTTTATTGTCATGGTGTGTCCATTTATATACTTTCCCATTGCTATAATCAGATTTGTCTCTATGAAACTTATTCCTTTTACGGGAAATAATCTCTTTTTCAAAAGTATCAATAAGGTTCTTAAGTTTTAATTGGAATGGATTCACCAAAGTGGTTTTATCAAAGTCCACAAGTTTCATTTCACAGGCCTTAACATCCTCTTTAATATTCATAAGTAACAACTGGTCATGCTCTATGAGCATATCAATAAGTATGGTGGAACATTTGGCCAGCCCAGTTTCCCAGGTCTTTTGGAATTCTGATGAGGCCTCCCAAGCTGGAAATATTTGGATACGGAGACCGCGGGGTATTAAACCCGTTTTTTTGTATTCTTCCAGGCTCCTTATGTTCCACCATACCTTTGTAAGGGATTTGTGTAGGCTAGTGATTTTGGACGCAAGAGTCTGAAATTCAGACTCTTTACTATTATTAACCAGATCAGTACCACCAGTATTTTCAAACAAGCCCAAAGCTCTATTACTCCATGCTGTCTCACGGGAAGAAAGATCCATACTGCGCTGCAAATACCAAATAACAATAAATCAATTTTTAAAATTTTTTTTTATAATTTTTAACGAATGTGCCACACTCCAGAACGGGTGGTAAAGCCACTCAAAAAACGTCTAGAAACCAAAACAACAGTGGAGGGCACCATTCAAGAAATACTTATAGAAAGGCATCAACCTGGGTATGTAATAGTAATGCTAGAAAGACAAGAAAGAGTACATACCAGGACACCAGGGATGCCAAAAATAAATCATAACAATTAGAAAATATTTTTATTGAAAAAACTGCAAAACCACACTGTAGTCATTAAAAACAATTAAAACAAGGCACAAAGCCCCATAACAGGAACAATAAACCCCTATAACCCCTATCTGTATAATACAATACACTTAGATGAAATATATATGGAAACCTCAGCCAAACATGGTAGTATACTTAGAACATAGTCACCCCCAAAGGCCAAAATGAAGACAGGACCAGAAAGGAACAATTAGTCCTCAAATTGCTGCATAAAAAAAAAAAAAAAAAAAACAGGTAAGCAAGGACAATATGAGATGGTAAAGCAATACAAACAAATTGCTATAGACTAATACAGATCAGATGTGAATAGGTCTACTCATAAAGATTAATATATCAAGTAGATCTTAGCATAGCAGATAGTATAACAGATAGTATAACAGTTGTCTAATACACAAAATAATGCAGCAAATAATATAACAGTTGTCCTTAATCTAGTGCACAAAGTGATGCAGCCCTAGTCTAGTGCACAAAATAATGCAGCAAATGGTATAGCAGCTGTCCTTAATCTAGTGCACAAAGTAATGCAGCAAATAATATAACAGTTGTCCTTAATCTAGTGCACAAAATGATGCAGCCCAAGTCTAGTGCACAAAGTAATGTTATTTCATCACTTCCTGTTTCTGTCCTGTGTCTGGGGGGAACGCTCCATGCAGCTGCTGTGAGTTTTAATCAATATGTTATATATATATAAATACCTTGAATCCTGCTTTATCACCATCTCTGCCCCTGATGAAGCCATTTCACATGGCGACACGCGTCGGGCTCTATCCCGCCTATTAACCCCTGGTTTGGTAACCTGGTCATGCCTCTAACATGAGATCCCCCCTATAGCTGTGTTACTTTGTTATTTTGTGCACTAGATTAAGGACAACTGCTATACCATTTGCTGCATTACTTTGTGCACTAGACTTGGGCTGCATCATTTTGTGCACTAGATTAAGGACAACTGTTATATTATTTGCTGCATTACTTTGTGCACTAGATTAAGGACAGCTGCTATACCATTTGCTGCATTATTTTGTGCACTAGACTAGGGCTGCATCACTTTGTGCACTAGATTAAGGACAACTGTTATATTATTTGCTGCATTATTTTGTGTATTAGACAACTGTTATACTATCTGCTATGCTAAGATCTACTTGATATATTAATCTTTATGAGTAGACCTATTCACATCTGATCTGTATTAGTCTATAGCAATTTGTTTGTATTGCTTTACCATCTCATATTGTCCTTGCTTACCTGTTTTTTTTTTTTTTATGCAGCAATTTGAGGACTAATTGTTCCTCTCTGGTCCCGTCTTCATTTTGGCCTTTGGGGGTGACTATGTTCTAAGTATACTACCATGTTTGGCTGATGTTTCCATATATATTTCATCTAAGTGTATTGTATTATACAGATAGGGGTTATAGGGGTTTATTGTTCCTGTTATGGGGCTTTGTGCCTTGTTTTAATTGTTTTTAATGACTACAGTGTGGTTTTGCAGTTTTTTCAATAAAAATATTTTCTAATTGTTATGATTTATTTTTGGCATCCCTGGTGTCCTGGTATGTACTCTTTCTTGTCTTTCTAGCATTACTATTACATACCCCAGGTTGATGCCTTTCTATAAGTATTTCTTGAATGGTGCCCTCCACTGTTGTTTTGGTTTCTAGACGTTTTTTGAGTGGCTTTACCACCCGTTCTGGAGTGTGGCACATTCGTTAAAAATTATAAAAAAAATTTTTAAAAATTGATTTATTGTTATTTGGTATTTGCAGCACAGTATGGATCTTTCTTCCCGTGAGACAGCATGGAGTAATAGAGCTTTGGGCTTGTTTGAAAATACTGGTGGTACTGATCTGGTTAATAATAGTAAAGAGTCTGAATTTCAGACTCTTGTGTCCAAAATCACTAGCCTACACAAATCCCTTACAAAGGTATGGTGGAACATAAGGAGCCTGGAAGAATACAAAAAAACGGGTTTAATACCCCGCGGTCTCCGTATCCAAATATTTCCAGCTTGGGAGGCCTCATCAGAATTCCAAAAGACCTGGGAAACTGGGCTGGCCAAATGTTCCACCATACTTATTGATATGCTCATAGAGCATGACCAGTTGTTACTTATGAATATTAAAGAGGATGTTAAGGCCTGTGAAATGAAACTTGTGGACTTTGATAAAACCACTTTGGTGAATCCATTCCAATTAAAACTTAAGAACCTTATTGATACTTTTGAAAAAGAGATTATTTCCCGTAAAAGGAATAAGTTTCATAGAGACAAATCTGATTATAGCAATGGGAAAGTATATAAATGGACACACCATGACAATAAACGCCGGTTTAAAGTGATGGATCCTAAGAATATGGAAGACACTACATCTAGACAGGAGATGTCGTCTAGTGATTTTTTGTCCTCAGACCCCAGCGATGTGTAGGGCGCCGCCGGAGGGGTAGGAGAAGGAAGAATAGACCTCAACAAAAAGAAAGGCAGAAACTACAAGAATTGGTCACCAACTTACAGGAGGGAGACACGGTTCAACAGGAAACGACAATAAATACTAATGAGAAAAGCAATGAAGGTAATTTACAGATTGTTAATCTCTCTACATATATGTTGTCAGATCTTGAAAAAGAAGTTCTATCTAAGGGGTTGTCTTTTGCACCTATGAACCCATTGAACAAATTTGTCTTGGTTAAGGACTTATATTTATTCTTCGACAAATTGCCTTCAAGCTACTTTATCAACAACCGTCCCTATTGGACAGCTTTACCATGGATGATAGACAGGTCTTTAATGATCTTTTAGGTTTATTACAGGAGAATGAACACTCTGACACGAGCCCAAGATTTACAAGACGTCTTCCCTCCCGGGCAACACCATCTTTCTCTTTATTTCCAGCCGTACAAATTTTCTTTGAAAAGACCTGCAAAGACATTGAGCAGTTACAATTGGACCCACACAAAAACAACAACTTGGGTAAGAATGAAAGACGGTGCTATATAACCTGCAGAATAATGATGCTTTCTTAATTCGAGAGGCTGATAAAGGAGGTAACGTGGTGTTATGGCCCCACCATCTATATGTGAAAGAAGTTCTGCGACAATTAGGAGGACATAGTTATATGATCCTTCCATCAGATCCCACAATATTCTTTAAAGATCAAATAGATGGAGTTATTAAGAATGCCCTTCAAAATAATGTGTTGACCAAAAAAGAAGCGGATTTTTTGATTACAACAACACCAGTTGTTCCAACCTTTTACGCCCTCCCAAAAATACACAAATCTCTTGTTGAGCCTCCAGGCAGACCTATAGTGTCGGGTATAGGTAGTCTGTTTGAGAAACCCTGCATATATATTGACCATTTCCTTCAACCTTTGGTCTTATCTTTGAAATCCTATACTAGGGATTCAACTCATCTGATGCAGGCTGTGGAAAATCTGGTCATACCAGAAGGTGCCCTACTTATCAGTATGGATGTGGAATCACTATACACAAGTATCCAACACCAATCAGGTATTGAAGCAGTTTCGTTCTTTCTGGAAAAAACATAGATAGGGATAAGGAATATGACAACTTTATCCTTAGACTCCTCCATTTTATTTTGGATAAAAACTATTTCGTTTTTGACAGGAAGTTCTATAGACAGTGGGCTGGGACCGCTATGGGTGCACGGTGTGCGCCCGCTTATGCAAATCTTTTTCTTGGATGGTGGGAGGAGCTTGTGGTGTACGAACATTTGGCCTTCTTCTCTAAGGTTCTAACCTGGCAAAGATATATTGATGATATCCTGATGATATCGACCGGATCGGTTGAGGAATGTCAATCATTTATTGATGATCTGAATAATAATGTCTTAAACATCAGACTTACTTCTACCATTTCAGATTCTGCAATAGATTTTTTGGACTTGAGACTTTCTATTACCAACACAGGAAATGGATGTGCATTATTTCGTAAAGCTACTGCCACAAATAGCTTGCTCCATTTTTCAAGCTTTCACCCTCACCATCAAAAGGCAGGTATACCCAAGGGCCAATTTTTGCGCCTAAGGAGGAACTGCAGCACTGGGCCGGGATTTTTGAACACTGCTAAGGATTTGTCTTCTCATTTTAGACAAAGGGGCTATCCTAAGAGGACTATCTTCCAAGCTTTCCAATTTGCAGTACAACAAGATAGAAGAGATCTTCTTCGTCCAAAGGTACGTCATTCGTCTCGACCACTTTCATTGATTACCACCTTTAATAATCAGTGGTCTGACGTACAGAATCTACTTTCCAACAATTGGGATATTCTAACTAGCAATAAAAGGATCACTCCTTTGGTTTCAGATTCTCCTTGCATGGTCGCTAGACGTGCAAGGAATTTGAAAGATAGGCTTTGTCATAGCATTATCAACGGCCTACTGTGAGACTTAATCGTGGCACCAGAATTCTTGGATCATACCCATGTGGTAATTGCAATGTTTGCCAATATATGACGGGACAAGATGGTTATTCCATTTCTATTCTTCCTTTTCGGATCAGGTCCAATGAATTTTTCAACTGTAAATCTCGGAATCTGGTCTATGCCATCTTCTGTGACTGCCCGAAGATCTATGTTGGTCAAACTACACAAGAATTAAGGAGAAGAATGCAACAGCATCTGTCAAGCATCTCAACTGCCAAAAGTGATTGCGATAAGAACAAGACTTTGACATCGGTAGCAAGTCACTTCCTAGAACATCATCATGGCAGATCTACCTGCTTTAAATGTATGGGACTTGAGAGTGTACGCACCACGATCAGAGGTGGCGACATTGTAAATAAATTACTGTGTGTAGAAAGTAAATGGATTTACAAGCTTCAAAGCTTGTCTCCCAAAGGCCTAAATGAAGAGTTGCTATTTACAGGGTATTATAAACGATTATAGTCTTTTTTTTTTTTCATGCTATCTAGTTGACCTTCTATCTCTGTATGTTATGAGTAAACCACCCTTTGTTGGGGGCTTAACTAGACATTTGATGGTACATGGTGATTATTGAATGGTTGTTAAAGAAAGAAAAAAGGAAGAGAAAAGAGAGAGGAAGGGAAGGGAGAAGGGAAGGAAAGGAAAGGAAAGGAAGAAGGAAGGAGAAGGAAAAAGAAAGAAAAAAGAAAAAAAAAAAAAAGAGAATTTTTTTTTTTTTTCATGCTGTCTAGTTGACCTTCTATCTATGATTAAACCACCCTTTGTTGGGGGCTTAACTAGACATTTGATGATATTGAATCCTGCCCATACTATTTAGGGCATATGGGAGTTCGATTCTTTTGCTCGTCATCACATCAAACCATTGGGTATGCCTAATTAATGAAATCGTGAGCATGTAAGCTATTGGTACGCATAACCTTGATTCTGGACCATATATGGACATTATAAATAAATTACTGTGTATAGAAAGTAAATAGATCTACAAGCTTCAAAGCTGTCTCCCAAAGGCCTAAATGAAGAGATGTTATAATTTTTTTTTTTTTTTTACCTAATCTGTTACTGCTTGTAAATATTCGGGCGTGCTATCTAGTTGACCCTCTATCTCTGTATGCTATGATTAAACCACCCTTTGTTGGGGGCTTAACTGGATATTTGATGGTACATGGTGATTATTGAATCCTGCCCATACTATTTAGGGCAAATGGGAGTTCGATACTTTTGCTCATTATTACATCAAACCATTGGGTATGATTAACTAATGAAATCGCGAGCATATAAGCTATTGGTAAACATAACCTCTATTCTAGATCATATAAGTTGCATGTGCTCTGTCGGCCATCTTACTACACCTGCAGTGAGGTGGGGAGGATACACCCTTTTGGCATCCAGCGCCATGTTATTTCATCACTTCCTGTTTCTGTCCTGTGTCTGGGGGGAACGCTCCATGCAGCTGCTGTGAGTTTTAATCAATATGTTATATATATATAATACCTTGAATCCTGCTTTATCACCATCTCTGCCCCTGATGAAGCCATTTCACATGGCGACACGCGTCGGGCTCTATCCCGCCTATTAACCCCTGGTTTGGTAACCTGGTCATGCCTCTAACATGAGATCCCCCCTATAGCTGTGTTACTTTGTTATTTTGTGCACTAGATTAAGGACAACTGCTATACCATTTGCTGCATTACTTTGTGCACTAGACTTGGGCTGCATCATTTTGTGCACTAGATTAAGGACAACTGTTATATTATTTGCTGCATTACTTTGTGCACTAGATTAAGGACAGCTGCTATACCATTTGCTGCATTATTTTGTGCACTAGACTAGGGCTGCATCACTTTGTGCACTAGATTAAGGACAACTGTTATATTATTTGCTGCATTATTTTGGTGATTAGACAACTGTTATACTATCTGCTATGCTAAGATCTACTTGATATATTAATCTTTATGAGTAGACCTATTCACATCTGATCTGTATTAGTCTATAGCAATTTGTTTGTATTGCTTTACCATCTCATATTGTCCTTGCTTACCTGTTTTTTTTTGTTTTTTTTTTATGCAGCAATTTGAGGACTAATTGTTCTTCTCTGGTCCTGTCTTCATTTTGGCCTTTGGGGGTGACTATGTTCTAAGTATACTACCATGTTTGGCTGAGGTTTCCATATATATTTCATCTAAGTGTATTGTATTATACAGATAGGGGTTATAGGGGTTTATTGTTCCTGTTATGGGGCTTTGTGCCTTGTTTTAATTGTTTTTAATGACTACAGTGTGGTTTTGCAGTTTTTTCAATAAAAATATTTTCTAATTGTTATGATTTATTTTTGGCATCCCTGGTGTCCTGGTATGTACTCTTTCTTGTCTTTCTAGCATTACTATTACATACCCCAGGTTGATGCCTTTCTATAAGTATTTCTTGAATGGTGCCCTCCACTGTTGTTTTGGTTTCTAGACGTTTTTTGAGTGGCTTTACCACCCGTTCTGGAGTGTGGCACATTCGTTAAAAATTATAAAAAAAATTTTAAAAATTGATTTATTGTTATTTGGTATTTGCAGCGCAGTATGGATCTTTCTTCCCGTGAGACAGCATGGAGTAATAGAGCTTTGGGCTTGTTTGAAAATACTGGTGGTACTGATCTGGTTAATAATAGTAAAGAGTCTGAATTTCAGACTCTTGCGTCCAAAATCACTAGCCTACACAAATCCCTTACAAAGGTATGGTGGAACATAAGGAGCCTGGAAGAATACAAAAAAACGGGTTTAATACCCCGCGGTCTCCGTATCCAAATATTTCCAGCTTGGGAGGCCTCATCAGAATTCCAAAAGACCTGGGAAACTGGGCTGGCCAAATGTTCCACCATACTTATTGATATGCTCATAGAGCATGACCAGTTGTTACTTATGAATATTAAAGAGGATGTTAAGGCCTGTGAAATGAAACTTGTGGACTTTGATAAAACCACTTTGGTGAATCCATTCCAATTAAAACTTAAGAACCTTATTGATACTTTTGAAAAAGAGATTATTTCCCGTAAAAGGAATAAGTTTCATAGAGACAAATCTGATTATAGCAATGGGAAAGTATATAAATGGACACACCATGGACAATAAACGCCGGTTTAAAGTGATGGATCCTAAGAATATGGAAGACACTACATCTAGACAGGAGATGTCGTCTAGTGATTTTTTGTCCTCAGACCCCAGCGATGTGGAGGGCGCCGCCGGAGGGGTAGGAGAAGGAAGAATAGACCTCAACAAAAAGAAAGGCAGAAACTACAAGAATTGGTCACCAACTTACAGGAGGGAGACACGGTTCAACAGGAAACGACAATAAATACTAATGAGAAAAGCAATGAAGGTAATTTACAGATTGTTAATCTCTCTACATATATGTTGTCAGATCTTGAAAAAGAAGTTCTATCTAAGGGGTTGTCTTTTGCACCTATGAACCCATTGAACAAATTTGTCTTGGTTAAGGACTTATATTTATTCTGTCGACAAATTGCCTTCAAGCTACTTTATCAACAACCGTCCCTATTGGACAGCTTTACCATGGATGATAGACAGGTCTTTAATGATCTTTTAGGTTTATTACAGGAGAATGAACACTCTGACACGAGCCCAAGATTTACAAGACGTCTTCCCTCCCGGGCAACACCATCTTTCTCTTTATTTCCAGCCGTACAAATTTTCTTTGAAAAGACCTGCAAAGACATTGAGCAGTTACAATTGGACCCACACAAAAACAACAACTTGGGTAAGAATGAAAGACGGGTGCTATATAACCTGCAGAATAATGATGCTTTCTTAATTCGAGAGGCTGATAAAGGAGGTAACGTGGTGTTATGGCCCCACCATCTATATGTGAAAGAAGTTCTGCGACAATTAGGAGGACATAGTTATATGATCCTTCCATCAGATCCCACAATATTCTTTAAAGATCAAATAGATGGAGTTATTAAGAATGCCCTTCAAAATAATGTGTTGACCAAAAAAGAAGCGGATTTTTTGATTACAACAACACCAGTTGTTCCAACCTTTTACGCCCTCCCAAAAATACACAAATCTCTTGTTGAGCCTCCAGGCAGACCTATAGTGTCGGGTATAGGTAGTCTGTTTGAGAAACCCTGCATATATATTGACCATTTCCTTCAACCTTTGGTCTTATCTTTGAAATCCTATACTAGGGATTCAACTCATCTGATGCAGGCTGTGGAAAATCTGGTCATACCAGAAGGTGCCCTACTTATCAGTATGGATGTGGAATCACTATACACAAGTATCCAACACCAATCAGGTATTGAAGCAGTTTCGTTCTTTCTGGCAAAAAACATAGATAGGGATAAGGAATATGACAACTTTATCCTTAGACTCCTCCATTTTATTTTGGATAAAAACTATTTCGTTTTTGACAGGAAGTTCTATAGACAGTGGGCTGGGACCGCTATGGGTGCACGGTGTGCGCCCGCTTATGCAAATCTTTTTCTTGGATGGTGGAGGAGCTTGTGGTGTACGAACATTTGGCCTTCTTCTCTAAGGTTCTAACCTGGCAAAGATATATTGATGATATCCTGATGATATCGACCGGATCGGTTGAGGAATGTCAATCATTTATTGATGATCTGAATAATAATGTCTTAAACATCAGACTTACTTCTACCATTTCAGATTCTGCAATAGATTTTTGGACTTGAGACTTTCTATTACCAACACAGGAAATGGATGTGCATTATTTCGTAAAGCTACTGCCACAAATAGCTTGCTCCATTTTTCAAGCTTTCACCCTCACCATCAAAAGGCAGGTATACCCAAGGGCCAATTTTTGCGCCTAAGGAGGAACTGCAGCACTGGGCCGGGATTTTTGAACACTGCTAAGGATTTGTCTTCTCATTTTAGACAAAGGGCTATCCTAAGAGGACTATCTTCCAAGCTTTCCAATTTGCAGTACAACAAGATAGAAGAGATCTTCTTCGTCCAAAGGTACGTCATTCGTCTCGACCACTTTCATTGATTACCACCTTTAATAATCAGTGGTCTGACGTACGGAATCTACTTTCCAACAATTGGGATATTCTAACTAGCGATAAAAGGATCACTCCTTTGGTTTCAGATTCTCCTTGCATGGTCGCTAGACGTGCAAGGAATTTGAAAGATAGGCTTTGTCATAGCCATTATCAACGGCCTACTGTGAGACTTAATCGTGGCACCAGAATTCTTGGATCATACCCATGTGGTAATTGCAATGTTTGCCAATATATGACGGGACAAGATGGTTATTCCATTTCTATTCTTCCTTTTCGGATCAGGTCCAATGAATTTTTCAACTGTAAATCTCGGAATCTGGTCTATGCCATCTTCTGTGACTGCCCGAAGATCTATGTTGGTCAAACTACACAAGAATTAAGGAGAAGAATGCAACAGCATCTGTCAAGCATCTCAACTGCCAAAAGTGATTGCGATAAGAACAAGACTTTGACATCGGTAGCAAGTCACTTCCTAGAACATCATCATGGCAGATCTACCTGCTTTAAATGTATGGGACTTGAGAGTGTACGCACCACGATCAGAGGTGGCGACATTGTAAATAAATTACTGTGTGTAGAAAGTAAATGGATTTACAAGCTTCAAAGCTTGTCTCCCAAAGGCCTAAATGAAGAGTTGCTATTTACAGGGTATTATAAACGATTATAGTCTTTTTTTTTTTTTTTCATGCTATCTAGTTGACCTTCTATCTCTGTATGTTATGAGTAAACCACCCTTTGTTGGGGGCTTAACTAGACATTTGATGGTACATGGTGATTATTGAATGGTTGTTAAAGAAAGAAAAAAGGAAGAGAAAAGAGAGAGGAAGGGAAGGGAGAAGGGAAGGAAAGGAAAGGAAAGGAAGAAGGAAGGAGAAGGAAAAAGAAAGAAAAAAGAAAAAAAAAAAAAAAAGAGAATTTTTTTTTTTTTTCATGCTGTCTAGTTGACCTTCTATCTATGATTAAACCACCCTTTGTTGGGGGCTTAACTAGACATTTGATGATATTGAATCCTGCCCATACTATTTAGGGCATATGGGAGTTCGATTCTTTTGCTCGTCATCACATCAAACCATTGGGTATGCCTAATTAATGAAATCGTGAGCATGTAAGCTATTGGTACGCATAACCTTGATTCTGGACCATATATGGACATTATAAATAAATTACTGTGTATAGAAAGTAAATAGATCTACAAGCTTCAAAGCTTGTCTCCCAAAGGCCTAAATGAAGAGATGTTATAATTTTTTTTTTTTTTACCTAATCTGTTACTGCTTGTAAATATTCGGGCGTGCTATCTAGTTGACCCTCTATCTCTGTATGCTATGATTAAGCCACCCTTTGTTGGGGGCTTAACTGGATATTTGATGGTACATGGTGATTATTGAATCCTGCCCATACTATTTAGGGCAAATGGGAGTTCGATACTTTTGCTCATTATTACATCAAACCATTGGGTATGATTAACTAATGAAATCGCGAGCATATAAGCTATTGGTAAACATAACCTCTATTCTAGATCATATAAGTTGCATGTGCTCTGTCGGCCATCTTACTACACCTGCAGTGAGGTGGGGAGGATACACCCTTTTGGCATCCAGCGCCATGTTATTTCATCACTTCCTGTTTCTGTCCTGTGTCTGGGGGGAACGCTCCATGCAGCTGCTGTGAGTTTTAATCAATATGTTATATATATAAATACCTTGAATCCTGCTTTATCACCATCTCTGCCCCTGATGAAGCCATTTCACATGGCGACACGCGTCGGGCTCTATCCCGCCTATTAACCCCTGGTTTGGTAACCTGGTCATGCCTCTAACATGAGATCCCCCCTATAGCTGTGTTACTTTGTTATTTTGTGCACTAGATTAAGGACAACTGCTATACCATTTGCTGCATTACTTTGTGCACTAGACTTGGGCTGCATCATTTTGTGCACTAGATTAAGGACAACTGTTATATTATTTGCTGCATTACTTTGTGCACTAGATTAAGGACAGCTGCTATACCATTTGCTGCATTATTTTGTGCACTAGACTAGGGCTG
>JARQOD010008105.1:0-36835 GCA_033576555.1 Oophaga sylvatica
TTTTTGGGTTTTGCCAATTTTTATCGTAAATTTATTGGTCATTTCTCGGTTATTGTTAAACCATTAACTGATTTGACCAGAAAGGGTTCTGATGTGGTGAATTGGCCTCCTGAGGCAGTCTCTGCATTTCAGGAACTTGGGCAGAGATTCACTTCTGCTCCTTTTCTACGGCAGCCTGATGTTTCTCTGCCATTTCAGGTGGAGGTTGATGCCTCTGAAATTGGGGCAGGTGCCGTTTTGTCCCGGAAAGATCCAGAGACCTCTAGGGGTGGCCCTTGTGCCTTTTTCTCTCGAAAATTTTCTCCTACTGAACGTAATTGTGACGTGGGTGGTCGGGAGTTGTTGGCCATGAAGTGGGCTTTTGAAGAGTGGAGACATTGGCTGGAGGGAGCCAGGCATCGGGTGGTGGTCCTTGCGGACCATAAGAGTCTGGTCTATCTGGAATCTGCCAAGCGACTCAATCCTAGACAGGCCAGGTGGGTCTTGTTTTTCACACGTTTTAATTTTGTGGTTTCCTTTCTTCCTGGCACTAAGAATGTTAAGGCGGATGCCCTCTCGAGGAGTTTCCTTGCGGACTCTCCTGAGTTATCTGATCCTTCTGTTATTTTGAAAGAGGGTGTAGTTCTTTCCGCCATCTCGCCCAATTTGAGACTTGCTCTGGAGGGGTGTCAGGAGGATAGGCCCGAGCGCTGCCCTGTTGGAAAATTGTTTGTCCCGGACCAATGGAAAAAGAGTGTGATGTCTGAGATTCATTGTTCCGCATTGGCTGGGCATCCCGGAATTTTTGGTACCAGAGACTTGGTTAGTCGGTCCTTTTGGTGGCCTACCTTGTCTCGCGATGTCAGGGAATTTGTGCAGTCCTGCGGGACTTGCTCTCGCTCCAAGCCTTGCTCTCGCTCTAGTAGTTTGTTGATGCCATTGCCTGTGCCCAAGAGACCATGGACCCATATCTCTATGGATTTCATTTCCGATCTTCCTGTTTCTCAGAGAATGACCACCATCTGGGTAATTTGTGATAGGTTTTCCAAAATGATACATCTTGTGCCATTACCTAAGTTGCCTTCCTCCTCTGAATTGGTGCCGTTGTTTCTTCAGCACGTGGTTCGTTTACACGGCATTCCTGAGAACATTGTGTCTGACAGAGGAGTTCAGTTTGTTTCCAGATTTTGGAGGACTTTTTGTTCTAAACTGGGTGTTCAATTGTCTTTCTCCTCGGCATTTCATCCTCAGACCAATGGTCAAACTGAGAGAACAAACCAGACATTAGAGACTTATCTAAGATGCTTTGTGTCTGCTGATCAGGATGACTGGGTCTCTTTTTTGCCTTTGACTGAGTTTGCTCTTAATAATAGGGCTAGCTCTGCCACTTTGATGTCTCCGTTTTTCTGTAATTCTGGTTTTCACCCTCGATTTTCTTCAGGACAGACGGAAGCTTCTGTCTGTCCAGGTGTTGACTCTGTTGTTGAGCGTATGCAACAGATTTGGGACCAGGTAGTGGAGAGGTTGTCCCTCTCTCAGGAGAAGGCCCAGCGGTTTGCTAACCGGCATAGGACTGATGGTCCTCGGTTTAAAGTGGGGGACTTGGTCTGGTTGTCCTCAAAGAATATTCCTATGAGAGTAGCATCTCCTAAATTTAAGCCTAGGTTCATTGGACCTTATAAGATCATGGAGATTATTAATCCTGTTTCTTTTCGTTTGCTTCTTCCAGGGACATTTAAGATCCATAACGTGTTCCACAAGTCCTTGTTGAAGAGGTTTGTTGAGCCAGTGGTTCCTGCTACTGTGCCTCCTGACCCTGTTTTGGTTGAGGGCAATCTGGAGTATGTGGTTGAGAAAATATTGGATTCTCGTTTTTCTAGACGAAGACTCCAGTATTTGGTTAAATGGAGAGGTTATGGTCAGGAAGACAATTCTTGGGTGTTTGCTTCGGACATCCATGCTAGGAGACTTATCCGTGCGTATCATAGAACTCATCCTGACCGACCTGGTTGCTCAAATGAGGGTTCGGTGACCCTCCTCAAGGGGGGGGTACTGTTGTGAATGGGTTTGAGATGAGTTCTGAGCAGAGGCTCCCTCTGGTGGTTACAAGCGGTACTAGTGAAGATTGTGAGGACTGGGAATCAGGTGTTACTGACTGGTCTTATATAAGGGAGTCATTTTCCCATCAGGGTTGCCGGTGATCAATTGTTCTGGTCTGAATCCTTCATTCCAGTTTCCCTTGTAGCCTGCTGTGTCGTGTCTGCATCTCCTGCTACCAGATAAGAATTTTTCTTCTTTTTTGTTGTTGCTATATTTTTGCATTTTGTCCTGCACTTCTTTGGGGGCCTTCTGGGTCCCTCCGGGGGCTTCTGTCTTCTCTGTTTAGTTCAGCCACTGAGTTTTGTTCTTTTGCTTTTTCCAGTTTTTTCAGTGGCTGCTGTTTTGATTTTGTTACACCAGAGAGCTAATTTAGGTGGTAGAGGTCGTGTGATCTCAGGTGATTTTGAAATTAGTAGAGTTGGTGTTTTTCAGGGTTTTCTGGGATTGCAGTAAGTACCCTTCCTGTCCTTTTCTATTTAGATAGTTTGGGCCCCAGCGTTTGCTTATTCTATTTTCTTTCTGTGTCAGTATTTCCTCTTGTCTAACCGCCATTACATGTTTGGGGGCTTTCTGTTATCTTTGGGGTTCTGCTCCGGGGCAGATAGCTTTCCTATTTCTATCTTTAGGTGTAGTTAGTTTCTCAGGCTGTGACGAGGCGTCTAGGACCAACGTAGGAACGCTCCACGGCTGCCTCTAGTTGTGGTGGTTAGTCAGGGTACTGCAATCCCATAGATTCCAACTGCTCTGGTGTATTGCCTTTTTTACCTGCACTCCTCAGCTACCGAAACATAACAGATGTCATTGGAATCACTGAGACTTGGTGGGACGATACACATGATTGGATTACAAGGCTAGAAGGATACAACTTATTTGCAAGAAACAGACTTGATAAACGAGGAGGAGGTGTTGCATTGTATGTTAGAAAAGCGTATATCTGCACAGAGATTGACGCTTCAGAGACTGGGAGTTCTGTGGAAACTGTTTGGGTAAGAATACAAGGACAGAACAATGGAAAGGACACCATTGTAGGCATTTACTACAGGCCGCCTGTGCAAGCTGAAGATATGGATGAACTCTTTATGCATCAAATGGCCAAGTTCTCCAAAAAATATGACATAGTGGTCATGGGAGATTTCAACTATCCAGACATTTGTTGGGAATCTCTCTCAGGCAAAACTAACAGGTCCAAGAAATTCTTATCCTCTCTTGCTGACAACTTTATCTTCCAAAAGGTAATGGAGAAAACAAGGGGATCTGCTAACTTGGATCTAATCCTCATAAACAGGGAGGAAATGGTGGAGGAGGTAAGAGTGGCTGGGACTCTAGGAGGTAGTGACCATGCTATTTTAGAATTTTGGATAACAAGAGGAGGAAGACCTGTGAAGACTCAGACGTCAAGGTTAAATTTTAGAAAGGCAGATTTTGAGGAACTCAGAAAGAGAATTGGAGGGATCCAATGGCTGGATATCCTTAAGGACAAAAATGTCCAGGAAGGATGGAAAATCTTGAAAAATGAGATTCTCAAAGCACAATCGTTAACAATTCCAAAAAGAGGGAAGAATGGGAAGCATTTAAGGAAACCAGGATGGATGAACATAGAACTTAAACACATACTAAAAAGGAAGAAAGAAATGTTTATCAAATGGAAAGAGGGAGGCATATCTAAAGAAGAATATAATGCCGTCTGCAGAACCTGCAGGGCACAAATCAGATTATCTAAAGCTGACAATGAATTAAGGCTTGCAAGTGACGTCAAAAGCAACAAAAAAGGATTTTGGGGATACGTCAAAAGTAAAAGAAAAGTCAAAGATGCTATAGGATTTTTACAGGATGAAAATGATGAAATGGTAAGTCAGGATGTTGAGAAGGCTGAACTTTTAAATTCCTATTTTGCATCTGTTTTCTCTCAGAAAGGAAATGTAACATCAACTGATCTTCACTGTCCTATTAAAGGAATAGAAGAATCCAGGATATCTATAAACAGAAAGACAGTGAGGAAACACTTAGCTAACATAAATGAATTCAAGTCTCCAGGTCCAGATGAATTACACCCCAGGGTACTGAAGGAGATAGCAGAAGAAATTCTTGAACCACTGTCCATAATCTTTGAAAATTCTTGGAGAACAGGAGAAGTCCCAGAAGACTGGAGAAGAGCAAATGTTGTTCCTATCTTCAAAAAGGGGAAGAAGGTGGACCCAGGGAACTACAGGCCGGTGAGTCTGACTTCTATACCAGGAAAGATCTTTGAACAAATTATTAAAGAACATGTATGCAAGTACCTGGATAAGAATGAAGTGATTAAACAGAGTCAGCATGGGTTTGTAACTAATAAGTCATGTCAGACTAACTTAATTTCCTTCTATGACAGAATCACTGACTGGGTGGATCAGGGAAATGCTGTAGATATAGTATATCTTGACTTCAGCAAAGCATTTGACAAAGTATCTCACACAATCCTTATTGAAAAAATGACTAAGTATGGAATGGACAAGGCAACTGTTAGGTGGATTCATAACTGGCTTAGTGATCGGACCCAAAGAGTGGTTGTAAATGGCTGCACATCCAGTTGGAAGAATGTCTCAAGTGGGGTACCACAAGGCTCTGTTTTGGGCCCTGTATTGTTCAACATCTTTATCAATGATTTAGATGAAGGAATTGAGGGTAAACTGATCAAATTTGCTGATGACACAAAGCTAGGAGGGGTAGCTAATACTAGAGAAGAGAGAGAGAGGATTCAAAAAGATATACATAAACTGGAGCAGTGGGCAGCAACTAACAGAATGGATTTTAACA
The DNA here is from genome assembly GCA_033576555.1 of Oophaga sylvatica. NCBI lineage: Eukaryota > Metazoa > Chordata > Amphibia > Anura > Dendrobatidae > Oophaga > Oophaga sylvatica. The sequence goes on from JARQOD010008105.1 coordinate 4,873, forward strand.
GGGAAAAATGCAAAGTACTACATCTGGGCAATAAAAATGAAAAAAGCATATACAAAATGGGAGGAATAGGGCTAAGTAACAGCACATGTGAAAAAGACTTGGGTATACTAATTGATCACAGACTTAACATGAGTCAACAGTGTGATGCAGCAGCAAAAAAGGCAAATGCAATTCTAGGATGTATCAACAGAAGCATACAGTCTAGATCACGTGAGGTCATTATTGCCTCTACTCCTCTTTGGTCAGACCTCATCTGGAATACTGTGTCCAGTTTTGGGCACCACATTTTAAAAAAGACATCAACAAACTGGAGCAAGTTCAGAGAAGAGCCACCAGAATGGTGACCGGTCTGCAAACCATGTCCTATGAGGAACGGTTGCAGGATTTGGGAATGTTTAGCTTGCAAAAAAGAAGACTGAGAGGAGACTTAATAGCTGTCTACAAATATCTCAAGGGCTGTCACATTGTAGAAGGATCATCTTTATTCTCATTTGCACAAGGAAAGACTAGAAGCAATGGGATGAAACGGAATGGGAGGAGACACAGATTAGATATTAGAAAAAACTTTTTGACAGTTAGGGTGATCAATGAGTGGAACAGGCTGCCACAAGAGGTGGTGAGTTCTCCTTCAATGTAAGTCTTCAAACAGAGACTGGATAGACATCTGTCTGGGATGATTTAGAGAATCCTGCTTTGAGCAGGGGGTTGGACCAGAAGGCCCAGGAGGTCCCTTCCAACTCTACCATTCTATGATTCTATGATTCTATGAAGGTAAATGAATACATATCAAAAAACTGACCGGCACATCCAAACATAGATCCAGTGTGAACAGGTGCTAAACCTAGAGTCACCAACTCATGCACATACAAGGCGGCCCTTAGTCATACATTTTGGCGGGCCATTAGTGATAAATGTTGGAGGGCCATCAGGCAACTCTCATGCAAAATTTTGGAGGGGTTGCAGCAGCTCTCATGCTAAATTGCCGTTTGCCCTGGAAATGTGCTTAGTCTTGTGGACACTGAGGTTTTCTGCAACCTCATGGCAGCGGCCATTCCCCAGTACTCTGTCTTAAGCCTTCACTTTTTATCTCAGTGTGCCATCCCCACCTTACACCACCACGTGTCACATCGCATCACCTGGGCCCTGATCAAAGCAGTTACTGGGAAGGTCCAATTAGCCACCGACACATGGGCAAGTGTTTGTGGCCAGGAACAATACATTTCCATGATGGCACACTGTGGAGTCCTTGACTGAGTCAGACCCTGGGACTCAACATGTGCTACCGAAGCCGTGGATTGCGGGCCCTAGTTTCACCAGTTTTTGTACCTCCTTCTACTTATCCTCCATCTTTGAATAGTCATCCCGAAGCACATCGTCCATATCAGTCGAAAGCTGGAAGCACTACAGAACTGCCTCAGTGAAGCGGCAACAGGCTCTGCTAAAACTCATATATTTAGGTGGTAAGCAGCACACCACTGCACAGCTGTGGAAAGGTATAACAGACAAAAAAGACCTGTGGCTCTCACCACTGAACCTACAACCAGGCATGGCCGTGTCCATTTCCGCAAGTCAGCTACATCTACTGCCGGCTGGCAGTGCATCAGTGCTTGCAAGTGCTAACTCATGTGCCAAGAGCCTGATTACAGGGATGTATCTTTTACTAAGATGTGTGCTGTAGTTTCAATAGAACCAGTGTGTTATCAACAGGACATTATAACTGTAGGACTATGTCTCATGTGCAGGCCAGTCCAGCTAATCTGTGTAACCAAGCACCCACCACAGATTGGCCGCCTGCTGACAATGTACAGTATAGAGATGAGCGAATTTGTTCGGATTCGGTTCCAAATACGATGGCATCGAATATTGTTTTTGCAATATTCGTCGAACACAGCCGAACGTCATTAGAGTCAATGGGAGTAGAAATTACCGAATATGTTCAGAACCGATCATCAAACATACATTCGGCATGAATAATGTTCGAATATGGCACGAATATGTCAATATCAGATTCTGGGACAAAAAATGAACAAATTCGCTGATCTCTAATCAATGCACAGTATATATAGAAAGTTGCCAGTCAAGGGATTCAGCTGGTTTACACACAGTAATGAAGTCTTATCTCTGCTGTATCTACATAGGACAAAATAAAGATTCTATCAAAACTACAACAAGCAGCCCATTAAGTCATGCATCACTGAAATCAGGCTCTGTGTCTCCACATTGTGCTGCTATATTCCATAGCAAAAAGCCTGCTGATAGATTCCCTTTAAAAGAAATGTAATCACATTTAAACTTATTTTATTTCTCATTATTTCAATGCATTTCAGTGTATTATACCTGTGTTTCAAGCACCATATCAGGCCTTGCCTTAATCAAAGCCTTAAAGAGGAATTTTTACCAAGTCTTACCTTATAACCTGCATTTTCTTGCACATTGTAGGAGGAATGTACACAAAAAAATTTTTTTCTTTTTTTCTCCTCTTCACGGTTGAGATGCAGGGCACCGAAATTACCGGCACCTAATATGTTAATTATTTTATCATTCAACTTGATGTTTCATTTTAGATAGCTCTGTGGGCACGTACTTTCAGCCCACTATGACAGTGTCCAGTCATAAAAAGGCAGAGGCAGAGGTAGAAAAATGTTGTCGGCCACAGTTAAAACCTAAGAAATGCCCATTGAGGACAGGAACTTTGCCACCATAATACTTACTCATCCTCAATCCCTAGCTGCTCCCGCGATGCTTTATCTTTACTCACATGATGATGTCTCACTACCTGTTAACAAAAGGGAGAGGACGCAGACAGCAGCATCATAGTGGGGATCTGTGAGGGAGCAACTGAGGGCCAAGGATGAGTAATTACTATGCTGGCACAGTTCCTGACTAGGGTTGAGCATTCCGATACTGCAAATATCGGGTATCGGCCGATATTGGCTGTATCGGAATTCCGATTCCGAGTACCGATATTTTCGTCATATCGGATACCGGAATCGGGATTGTCACTGTCACTGTCAGTGTCCGTCGGTCGGGTCTGTCAGGAGTCAGCGGCACTAACCCGGCAGAAGATCTCCGGCGGTCACATCCCGGACTGCTTAATGGCCGCCATCCTCTTCTCCCCGGCGGTCACATGCAGTTTCTCGCGATAACTGCAGTGAATGCTGGGTAATCGCGGCCGTAAAGCAGTCCGATGACGTCACCGCCGGGGAAGCTGGTAAGCAGCTGTGCTGCGCCGGGATGTCAGGCTCTGCCTGTCATTCCGATGTAGCAGAGCTGGATCGTCGTGGGACAGTCGTTATGGACTGCGTCGGACAGGTGGTATACTGTTCGTTTGTTTTTTTTATTTTTTTACAGGAGATCGATGGCGTCGCAGGAATGAGAGAGTAATAAAAAAAATCAAAACTGTGTTGTCTCTTTTATTTCATTAAAAGACTTTTTTCTTGCTGTGTCTTTTTTTTACACATTTAAAAACTTTGGGATTAATAATGGATCGGTGTCTTATTGACACCTCTCCATTATTAACCGGGCTTATTGTCACCGTGCAATCAACGGTGACATTAACCCCTTATTACCCCGCTTGCCACCGCTACAGGGCAAGTGGGAAGAGCTGGGTAAAGTGCCACAATTAGCACATCTTTTGATGCGCCAAATGTGGGGCTGCTGTAGCCTGGTATTATCAGGCTGTTGAGGGCCAAAATCCATGGGCCTTGACAGTCTTTTAATACCAGGCCGCAGCAGTCTGCATTTTACTTGGCTGGTTAACAAAAATAGGGGGACCCCTAAGCCGTTTTTTTTTCGAGGGGATCCCCTATTTTTGTTAACCAGCCAAGCTAAGCAGACTGCTGTGGCCTGGTATTATCAGGCTTGCAAGGTCCATGGATATTGGATCCTTACCAGCCTGAAAAACCAGGCCTCAGCGGTCTGCTTCATCTGGCTGGTTAACAAAAATAGGGGGACCCCACGCCAATTTTTTTTCGAGGGGATCCCCTATTTTTGTTAATCAGCCAAGATATGCAGACTGCTGTGGCCTGGTATTATCAGACTGGCAAGGTCCATGGATCTTGGCTCCTTAACAGCCTGAAAATCCAGGCCTCAGCGGTCTACTTCATCTGGCTGGTTAACAAAAATAGGGGGGACCCACGCCAATTTTTTTCGAGGGGATCCCCTATTTTTGTTAATCAGCCAAGATATGCAGACTGCTGTGGCCTGGTATTATCAGGCTGGCAAGGTCCATGGATCTTGGCTCCTTAACAGCCTGAAAATCCAGGCCTCAGCGGTCTGCTTCATCTGGCTGGTTAACAAAAATAGGGGGGACCCCACGCCATTTTTTTTTCGAAGGGAACCCCTATTTTTGTTAATCAGTTCCCTCTGACGTCACTGATGGTGTCCCTGGCAAGCAGTGAATGGTAGTAATTTGCACAACGAAACAATGGCATGTGTTTTGTGGCCAAACAATACTTTTCCATGGATGGCACACCAGTGAGTCCTTGACTTGAGTCAGACCCTGGGACTCAGACTGTGCTACCGAAGCGTGGATTGGCGGGCCATATTTTCCACCAGTTTTTGTACCTCCTTCTACTTATCCCTCCATCTTGATAGTGCCTCCCAACACATCGTCCATATCAGTCCAAAGCGGGAAGCACTTACCGAACTGCTCAGTGAAGCGGCAACAGGCTCTGCTATAACTCATATATTTAGGTGGTAAGCAGCACACCATGCACATATCTGTGGAAAGGTAAACAGACAAAAAAGACTGTGGCACTCACCACTGAACCTACAACACATGCATGGCCGAGTTCAATTCCGCAAGATCACTTAGATTACATCTACCTGCCGGCTGGCAGTCATCAGTCTGCTAAGCAAGTGCTAACTCATGTGCCAAGAGCCTGAATTTTTTTTCCGTCGAACACACCCGAACGTCATTAGAGTAAAGGGGAGTAGAAATTCCCGAATATGTTCAGAACCGATCATCAAAAACATTCGGCAGAATAATGTTCGAATATGGCCGAATTTCAATATCAGTTTTGGGACAAAAATGAACAAATTCGCGACTTAATCAATGCACGTATATATAAAAGTTGCCATTCGGGGATTCAGTGGTTTACACACAGAATAAAGCTTTCTCTGCGTATTCATAGGCAAAATAAAGATTCTATAAAAAACTACAACAAGCAGCCCTTTAAAAGCATCACTAAAAATCGGCTCTGGTTCCAATTGTGCTGCTATATTCCATAGAAAAAACCCTGCTGAAGATTCCCTTTTAAAAGAAATGTAATCACATTTAAACTTATTTTATTTCTCATTATTTCAAGCATTTCAGTGTATTATACCTGTGTTTTCAAGCACCATATCAGGCCTTGCCTTAATCAAAGCCTTAAAGAGGAATTTTACCAAGTCTTACCTTATAACCTGCATTTTCTTGCACATTGTAGGAGGAATGTACACAAAAAAATTTTTTCTTTTTTTTTCTCCTCTTCACGGTTTGAGATGCAGGGCACCGAAATTAACCGGCACCTAATATGTTAATTATTTTATCATTCAACTTGATGTTTCATTTTAGATAGCTCTGTGGGCAACGTACTTTCAGCCCACTATGACAGTGTCCAGTCATAAAAAGGCAGAGGCAGAGGTAGAAAAAATGTTGTCGGCCACAGTTAAACCTAAGAAATGCCCATTGAGGACAGGAACTTTGCCACCATAATACTTACTCATCCTCAATCCCTAGCTGCTCCCGCGATGCTTTATCTTTACTCACATGATGATGTCTCACTACCTGTTAACAAAAGGGAGAGGACGCAGACAGCAGCATCATAGTGGGGATCTGTGAGGGAGCAACTGAGGGCCAGGATGAGTAATTACTATGCTGGCACAGTTCCTGACTAGGGTTGAGCATTCCGATACTGCAAATATCGGGTATCGGCCGATATTGGCTGTATCGGAATTCCGATTCCGAGTACCGATATTTTCGTCATATCGGATACCGGAATCGGGATTGTCACTGTCACTGTCAGTGTCCGTCGGTCGGGTCTGTCAGGAGTCAGCGGCACTAACCCGCAGAAGATCTCCGGCGGTCACATCCCGGACTGCTTAAATGGCCGCCATCCTCTTCTCCCCGGCGTCACATGCAGTTTCTCGCCGCTAACTGCAGTGAATGCTGGGTAAATCGCGGCCGTAAAGCAGTCCGATGACGTCACGCCGGGGAAGCTGGTAAGCAGCTGTGCTGCGCCGGGTGTCAGGCTCTGCCTGTCATTCCGATTGTAGCAGAGCTGGATCGTCGTGGGACAGTCGTTATGGACTGCGTCGGACAGGTGGTATACTGTTCGTTTGTTTTTTTTATTTTTTTACAGGAGATCGATGGCGTCGCAGGGAAAGAGAGAGTAATAAAAAAAATCAAAACTGTGTTGTCTCTTTTATTCATTAAAAGACTTTTTTCTTGCTGTGTCTTTTTTTTACACATTTAAAAACTTTGGGATTAATAAAAGGATCGGTGTCTTATTGACACCTCTCCATTTTTAACCGGGCTTATTGTCACCGTAGCAATCAACGGTGACATTAACCCCCTTTTTACCCCCCTTGCCACCGCTACAGGGCAAGTGGGAAGAGCTGGGGAAAGTGCCACAATTAGCACATCTTTTGATGCGCCAAATGTGGGGCTGCTGTAGCCTGGTATTATCAGGCTGTTGAGGGCCCAAAAACCATGGGCCTTGACAGTCTTTTAATACCAGGCCGCAGCAGTCTGCATTTTACTTGGCTGGTTAACAAAAATAGGGGGAACCCCTAAGCCGTTTTTTTTTTCGAGGGGATCCCCTATTTTGTTAACCAGCCAAGCTAAGCAGACTGCTGTGGCCTGGTATTATCAGGCTTGCAAGGTCCATGGATATTGGATCCTTACCAGCCTGAAAAACCAGGCCTCAGCGGTCTGCTTCATCTGGCTGGTTAACAAAAATAGGGGGGACCCCACGCCAATTTTTTTCGAGGGGATCCCCTATTTTGTTAATCAGCCAAGATAATGCAGACTGCTGTGGCCTGGTATTATCAGACTGGCAAGGTCCATGGATCTTGGCTCCTTAACAGCCTGAAAATCCAGGCCTCAGCGGTCTACTTCATCTGGCTGGTTAACAAAAATAGGGGGACCCCACGCCAATTTTTTTCGAGGGGATCCCCTATTTTTGTTAATCAGCCAAGATATGCAGACTGCTGTGGCCTGGTATTATCAGGCTGGCAAGGTCCATGGATCTTGGCTCCTTAACAGCCTGAAAATCCAGGCCTCAGCGGTCTGCTTCATCTGGCTGGTTAACAAAAATAGGGGGGACCCCACGCCATTTTTTTTTCGAAGGGAACCCCTATTTTTGTTAATCAGTTCCCTCTGACGTCACTGATGGTGTCCCTGGCTGACCTGAAGTGAAAGTGGAAAGCAATCAATTAAGCTTTCCACTTCCTCTCCTGTCAGCCAGGAGAGGAGCTCATTCATTTGGGGGTTTACTGTGAGGCTGCAGCATTAGCTGCGGTCCCTGCAGTAAACATTAACCCTTTCTGAAGGATTACACCGTGGGACCTGACTGTGCATCGGATTGGTAAGAATAATTTTGCTTTATTATTTTATTTTTATTACAGGAAATGGTTTTAGCAGGTAAATAAAATATGGTCAAAAACTGTGTGATTATTTCATTAAACTTCTTTTTTATTAAAGTGTGTGTGTTTGATTTTTCTTTCATACAATAGGATTAATAATTGATAGTTTTCTAATTGACAGCTCTCAATTATTAACCTGGCTTAAAGTGACCTTTCAATTGCAAGGTCATTTTAACCCCTTATTAACCCATTCGCCACCGCTACAGGGCAATGGGAATAGACGGGCAAAGTGCCAGAAAGGGCAAATCTAATTAGAGATTTGCCCTTTCTGGGGTGTCTGGGGGCAGATGTTAAGTAGCCGGGGGGGGCCAAAAAAAATGGTCCCTCTCTGGGCTATTATTATCTGCCCCCACTCACTGGCTTTGTCTGTCTGGTTGCGAAAATAGGGCGGGAGCCCACGCATTTTTTTTCAGCAATTTTACACCTCATATATATATATACATGTCATTGAATTTGTGACACATATATATATATATATATTTATATTTATAGTTCATACACTTCTACATAGTATAATAGCCGCTAATTCAATTGCCGACTTTTGTGAAAATGCAGAACCCGACATGAAATGACACTTGGTGTACATAGGGTTAACCATGTCTTTTCATGTAGTTTGATATCTGATTTGCACAAGCAATTACATGAGTGTAAGTGTGCAAAATTTCACACCTGTAGGGGTTAATTAAAGGTGTAAATTCGTAGCAAAAAAGTCCGTTTTTTTTACAACGAATTTACACCTTTAATTAACCCCTACAGGTGTGAAATTTTGCACACATAGACTGATGTAATTGTTTGTGCAAATCAGATAGCAAAGGACATGAAAAGACATGGTTAACTCTATGTACACCAAGTGTCATTTCATGTCGGGTGCTTCTGTCTTTTCACAGATGCCGGCTTTACCCGGCAATTGAATCAGAGGATATTTTACTATGTAGAAGTGTATAAACTATACATATATGTATATATACATGTCACAATGACATGTATATATATATATATATATGTATTCTATGTGTGTATATTTAGTGTTTACAAGGAAAGAAAGAGGTTTTTTTAGTTGCGATATTTTGTTCCCATAGACTTACATGGGACTTCCGGTATCGGTATCGGGTATCGCCGATATTTTAGTGATATCGGCGATACCATTCCGATTCCGATACTTTTGGATATCGGAAAGTATCGCTCAACTCTATTCCTGACCTAAGTGGGTGTCACGGCAGTAACCTGTATGCCTCCTCATTGCCTTTCAACTCACTGTGGTCATCCCATGGTTCTCTGAGTTTTGCCTCTTGCAGCACTGCCATATCTTAGGGTGATTGCCATTTTTCCTTAGGGGGGCACTGACGGTCTCTGCAGGAATATAAACTAGAATGTCCTGTAAAGATTAGGGTCCTTTGCCAATCCTGTGTCAGCAGGCTCTATATATGGCATCTCCACTCACCACTCCTGGCCCGAACATTGGTTCCTAGCCTGTTTTTTCAGCTAGAGTCCTGTTTGTGCATTGCCTGTTTATTTCTCTAGTTACTGACCCAGCTCGTGTACTCGTGCTGACTTCTCCGCTTGTAACCTGTGCTTCTTACTCTGACCTCAGACCATTTGACCACGATTTGTCTTTGCCCTCCTGCACCGTGTTCCCATGTCTCTGATCCTCCATTCTGCTGGTGCAGTCCTGGTGATTGACCTGGAATGGTACCTGCTGACTACTTGTGGCCAAGCTTATCCTCACGACCAGAGGATATAGCAAAAACCAGGTAGCCACTTAGTCACACCTCTCTTGGGTAAGCCTGGTCTCTGGCACAGAAAGTCAACATCCACCAGAGTTACATTTGCTCTACATCATTACAGAGGGTATTTAATTTAGGTCAGGATAATAGCGTCTACTTTTTTCTATCTCTTGATGCTGCCTTTTATAAATTGACATCATCATAGTGGGATGAAAGTACATGCCCACAGAGCTGAACAAAAAAAAATGAATGATAAAAAAAACAGCAGAGTGGAGAAGAAAAAAATGTTTTATGTACGTTCCTGCTACTATGTTAAAGTATTCAACATTTGGTTAAAGGTCCTCTAAAGTCTTACAGTGGGTACGGAAAGCATTCATGCCCTTTAAATTTTTCACTCTTTGTTTCACTGCATCCATTTGGTAAATTCAAAAAAGGTCATTTTTTTCTCATTAATGTACACTCTGCACCCCATCTTGAATGAGAAAAAAACAGAAATGTAGAAATTTTTGCAAATTTCTTAAAAAAGAAAAACTGAAATATCACATGGTCATAAGTATTCAGACCCTTTGCTCAGACACTCATATTTAAGTCACATGCTGTCCATTTCCTTACGATCCTCCTTGAGATGGTTCAGCTCCTTCATTGGAGTCCAACTGGCCAAGGAGCTCAGAGACAGAATTGTGGCAAGGCACACATCTGGCCAAGGTTACAAAATAATTTCTGCAGTACTCTAGGTTCCTAAGAGCACAGTGGCCTCGATAATCCTTAAATGGAAGAAGTTTGGGACCACAGAAGTCTTCCTAGACTTGGCCATCCAGCCAAACTGAGCAGACGTGGGAGAAGAGCCTTGGTGAGAGAGGTAAAGAAGAACCCCAATATCACTGTGGCTGAGCTCCACAGATGCATTAGGGAGATGGGAGAAAGTTCTACAAAGTCAACTATCTCTGCAGCCCATTGGAGACCAGTCCAACCCTTATGGCAGAGTGGCCTGACAGAAGCATTTCCTCAGTGCAAGACATATCAAAACCCACATAGAGCTTGCTAAAAAACACATGAAGGACTCCTAGACTATGAGAAATAAGATTCTCTGGTCTGATGTGATGAAGATAGAACTTTTTGGTGATAATTCTAAGGGGTATGTGTGGAGAAAACCAGGCACTGCTCATCACGTGCCCAATACAATCCCAACAGTGAAACATGGTGGTGATAGAATCATTCTATGGGGGTGTTTTTCATCTTCAGGGACAGGATGACTGGTTGTAATTGAAGGAAACATGAATGCGGCCAATTACAGAGATATCCTGGATGAATACCTCTTCCAAAGTACTCTGGACCTCAGACTTGGCTGTAGGTTCACTTTCCAACAAGACAATGACCTTAAGGACACAGCTAAAATAATAAATGAGTGGCTTAAGAACAACTCTTTGACCTTTTTGACTGACCCAGCGAGAGCCCTGACCTAAACCCAATTGAGCATCTCTGGAGAGACCTGAAAATGGCTGTCCACCAATGTTCACCATCCAACCTGATGGAACTGGAGAGGATCTGCAAGGAAGAATGGCTAAAGGGTATGCCACACTAAACAATATCGCTAACGGGATCGCTAAAAAACGTCACTATTTAGCGATCCCGTTAGCGATATTGTTCAGTGCGGCAGCTTCCAGCGACGAGCTTCCTGCTGTGATCTCGCTCGTCGCTGGAATCGTTCCGGACCCTATTTCATCGCTGGCGCTCCCGCTGGGTAAGTATCTTATCGCTGTGTGGCACCTTTTCTTAGCGATTTAGCGGTACTTTTGTACCGCTAAAGTCGTTAAGAAGATCGCTAACGGCAATAGCGTCGTTAACTATATCGCTAAATGTGGCCGCATTTAGCGATATAGAAACAATCCCGCTAGCGATCTCATTAGTATGCAACGCTAACGAGATCGCTAGCGGGATAGCTTAGTGTGGCAGTACCTTAAGGATCTCCAAATCCAGGTGTGATAAACTTGTTGCATCATTCCCAAGAAGACTCATGGCTGTACTACTACTACTGTGCTTCTTCTCAATACTGAGCAAAGGGTCTGAATACTTATAGCAATGTGATATTTCAGTTTTTCTTTTTTAATAAATTTGCAAAAATTTCTACATTTCTGGGGTTTTTCAGTCAAAATGGGGTGCAGAGTGTACATTAATGAGAAAAAAAATGAACTTTTTTGAATTTACCAAATGGCTGCAATGAAACAAAAACTGAAAAATGTAAAGGGGTCTGAATACTTTCCGTACTGACTGTATGTACATCGCGATGTAGGAGCTTGTAATTGGATCTTTGTTGTCATGGTAATCCATCAAGTCACAGGGATCTCAATGTCCAATCCTAGCCATTGTATTATGGTCTTCGCTGTAAGCTAGAGGTAATATCCACTGCTGATGCCAAGAGCGCAGCTCCTGAGCCTGCACTCTCCTTACTGTATAATAGAAAGGCTATATGCAAATTATAAACACAGAAAACAGTGAATTTGTGTGATTCTGTGTACTTCAGTTGGGTCCAGTTTCTAAATGAATGATCTAACTTGACAAAGAAAAATATCAATTGATATGAATCAAAAAAAGTATAATTTGTTGGGAGGGGAGGAACTGGACATAAACTTTCAATAGATCAATATATTTTTTTAAACTGCAAGCAGTCTCCTCCACTCTATCCCTTAAACCAAATTTGAGCTCTATAATCAAGCTGTTCAATGTCCTAAAAATCAATACCTGCTTGCAGTTTGATGTAGCCTGTTTTTTTCATGAACCAAGCTTTCAATAGACTTATAGCTCATAGTTGTGAAGCAATTAGGACAACCCAGTAGCAATAAGCATAAAATCATCAGTAACAGAGCCCATGACGCTAAATAATAGATACTTGGAACTAAATATATTCTTGGCCATCAGCTACTTGCTAATATACAAATTACCTAAGACTGAATTCCAAATGCTTCTTTGACTATTTGAGTGTCTGAGCACATATACTTACAATAACACAACAATAACTCTCGGTTCAAGGAGCGCATCACTGGAAGTGATGTTTCTCTGCAATCGCACTGGCCTGCGCACGCGCCGCCAACGTCACGGGATTGACGTTGAGCACTTCACTTCCTCACCGCTATAACTCCTTTTTGATTGGTGCTTTGGACTATATAATCATAGACCACCTACATCTAAGCACGCCCCCGGAAGAAGCTATTGAGAAACGTGAGTTGGGGTGGAGGAGGTCACGCTGCTCTCAGTCACCGTTGTCCAGCTTATCCAGGTAATTTCATGTCCATGCCCTGAGTTCACTGCTCCATGTGATTACCCTTTTCTGCTCCTTGTACCTTCTCTGGTCTAGGATTGATTAATCCAGATTGATTAATCCAGAGTTACTGCAGAATTGTGGACTTTTAGGCAATATATTTCTGTGATGTCACATTTATGTCTTTTATCTTGATACATTCCTATTAGCTATGGAATAGTTTAATAGTGTTTGGGGCAATCTGGCAGTGGTTCATTATATTACATATTTCATTGGACTTGTTACATTTATAATTGGTGATTTAGTACAAGAGTGTTTCTACCTCCTACTGGGCATTATTGTTTTTTGTGTTTATGTTTTTATATATGTATTTTAATGTGTGTTAATAAATTCAGATTTTTTAACAGTAGTATGCTGGATCTCTTCTCTCGGTTACTTGATGTAAATCCATAGGTTTTGTTCTTATTTAGATATATATCTCACAAACAGTGGCTTTTCAAGATGGTAGATATTGTGGGATGTTCTCATATAGTGATTAGTAGCTACTAAAACTGGATCAAGGAAGGAAATTTAGTATACTGCATGAAAATTTTTTAGGCTTGAATGTTTATTGAATGAAGCAGACCAGGTGATGTGTATTTGTGTAATGGGTTAGGTTGATGCCTAAGGAGATCACTGCCCTTTATCAAGGTTTGCAGAATTATTAAACAGCTTATTTTCCTCATGCAAAATAGAACAAAAAAAGTGATTTTACTGACTGAAAGTCAAAAGTTAGTACTAGTGTAACAGAGGGATGCAGCACTCTAGAAATAGCTAAGATATTGCTGTGCGATTACTGAACCATCAAAAGTTTTGTTTCAAATAGTCAATAAATTCGCAAAAAAACACTTGAGAAAAAAAGACACACATTAACTGCCAAAGATTTGAAATTAATCAAACATGAAGTGACCAGGAATCCATTATCCTCCAGTACTGTCATAATCCAGAACTGCAACCTCCCTGCAGTGCCCAGAATTACAAAGTGTTCAGTGCCCAGAGACAGGCCAAGGTATGGGAAGAAAGAAATCAAACCATTACTGAGCAAGACACATAACTGGAAACGTGAAAAAATATCTGAAGACTAGTTTGCAAAAGTTTTTTTGGACTGATGAAATGAGAGCAACTCTTGACAGACCAGAGGGATTGGCCCTTGGCTGGATCAGCATTGGGATTGGGAATAGACCTCCACTTCGACTCAGACATCAGCAAGGCAGAGGTGGGCTACTGCTATGGGCTGGTATTATAAAAAATGAGCTACTTGAATATTTCTGGGTTGAAGATGGACTCAAAATAAATTCCCTAACCTAAAACCATAAAATCAAGATTAAAAATATGCTCATCATATGCCAGTTAGTGGGTGACTAGATATGGGGGAGATTGAATTTTCCAAAACTAATCCTCCCACTAATCATGTTATCAAGCCCATATAGGCATGAGTGAGACTATTTAGAAGAGCAACATCAATGCTGGCTTTTTGCAAATTATTTATGCATGTGCGATGAACTGCCTCCCTGGCAATGCGCAGTGAAGCCAAGTGTACGAGCTGCGAATTCGCAGGGTGAAAGTAGTGACGCCGGATTCAGCAAGCTATAGAGGAGAACCACACAGTTGCAGGTCTTACCGCACCCATATACCCAATGAAACATACTCCACTACTAGTCCTTCATGGCTGGTTGAGTCTGGCTCACTGCTGTCTCCCAGGGAAAGCGCTGTACGCTGATCATATAGCGTACTTGCTGGCGGTGATGTCCTTCTTGTAAATTAAATCACTTATGGACACAAGGGCATAACAACATGATTGTTGCAGGATTAGTTTTGGAAACTAAATACTCCCAACAAACAGTCACCCACTAATTAATATATCACGAGCTCAGCTTTAAAAATTCATTTATGGTGATTCAACAATCAATAAGCCACAAAAATGGGCTTAGTAGAAAATACACTGTGTTCCAAATTATTATGCAAAAATTGTTTAGGAGTGGTAAGGTAAGAATTTTTTTGTTTGTCAGTTAAACTCATTGATGGTGATGTGTGTCAGGGCTCTTTACATCAATGTAAGCAATTGCAGACATCTGTGCTAATTAGTTTGGCAGGTGTGTCCAATGAAAGCAAGACTACTTAAGAAGGCTGTCCCACATTATTAAGCAGCCTACATTTTCTGCCAAAATAGGAAAGAAAAAGGATGTGTCGGCTGCTGAGAAGCAACAAATTGTGGAGTGTTTAGGTGAAGGCATGCCTACAATCAACATTGCCAAGACACTTCATCGTGATCATCGCACAATCAAGAAGTATGTAGCTGATTCACAGTACACACGTGTGCATGCTGATAAGGGAAAATTGAAGACTCTTTCCTACAGTGTCACGGGTGTGTCGCCACGAAGATCGTCACGATTACACAGCCTGACTTCTCGCAGCTGAGTTTTTGGTGCTTTGTGTTTTTCGGCAGTGAGGGAGTTAATTCTCTCTCTCTGTGCTAGATGAGGCCCAGCCTCGCCCAGCTGCAGTCAATGCTGCAGTAGTGGGACTCCTTCAAATACCTGCCGGTCTGTTAGGGAAGTGTCGGTGAAAGCATTCCTTGCAGACAAACAGAGCGGCTTGTGGTATTTTGGATTTGGAGTGAAGTGTACTTGATGTGGTTTTTTCCCTTCCTCGCTTTATCATTTATCTCCTTACCCGTGAGTGTTCCCTCTGTTGTTGTGGTGTGAGTTTTTGTATGCAAGGTGGTTTTTGGTTTTCCCCTTGTACTGTCTCGTTTGTCTAGTACTGTGAGTTGGCTTATACTATCCTGTCCCCTGTTGTTGTGATCGGGATCCTTCTCAGGACTAGATTACTGAGGTTCAGGGATCCTCAGGAGGTAGGGGTTACGCTGGCGGCCTGGACCTCTGTACCTTTAACAGTACCTCCAGGTAGAGGGATTAGTAAGGACCCCAGCTTAGGGTCAGTTTAGGCCCCTGACCTCCTGTACGCAGAGACAGCGTGACATTTTCACCGACCGACAAACAATTCTCTCCAGCTACCATGGATCCAGTTGCCAGTCTAGCTCGGCAGTTGCAGAGTTTGTCCATGGAGCTGGCGGACGTTAAGTCCAAGGTTTTGTATCCCTGGAGCAAGCCGGACCAGAACCTAAAGTAGCTCTCCCTGACAGGTTCACTGGGGGGCGGGACAAGTTTTTTGTTTTCCGGGAGGCATGTAAATTGTACTTTCGGCTGCGGCCTCGGTCATCAGGGAGTGAAGAACAAAGGGTGGGAATTGTCATCTCGCTCCTACAAGGGGACCCACAATCATGGGCGTTCTCTCTTCCCCCGGGCTCCCCGGCTCTCCAGTCAGTGGATAGGTTTTTTGTTGCTCTGGGTCTCGTATATGATGACCCGGATCGGATCTCCCTTGCTGAATCTAAGTTACGTAGGATTCAGCAGGGAGATCGTCCGGCGGAGGAATTCTGTTCGGAGTTCCGTAGGTGGGCCACGGACACCCAGTGGAATGACCCGGCTCTTAGGAGCCAGTTTTGTCAAGGTTTATCTGACAAATTAAAGGATGTGTTGGCACAGTATGACCCTCCCGCGTCACTGGAAGCCGCTATGGCCCTTGCTATTCGCATTGACAGAGGCTTTGGGAGAGGTGCGGGGTAACGCCGCCCCCTGTGATGACTCACCTTCTTCAAGGGTCCCTTATATGGAGGTTCCCCTGGTCAGTCAAGAGGAGCCTATGCAATTAGGAGGGACATCATTTCGCGGGAGGGGACCGGCGGGTGCGCCATAGGACAGGAAGGTGTTTCTTCTGCGGGAGAATGGGACATTCTATTGGGGGGTGTCCATCTCGTCCTTTGCAGAGTGAAGAGTCGTCGGAAAACTGTTGATCCCAGGTTGTGTGGTGGACGGCAATCTGGGAGTAGGTATTTCGTCCCTAGGTTCGTCTCAGTTTCTCGTACCGGCGGAGGTGGTGGTGGGTACGAGAACTGAGAGGATATCTGTTCTTCTGGATAGTGGGGCCGGGGCTAATCTGGTGGACGCTCGGTTTGCCCGGGTTCAAGGTATGCGATTGAGTGTGTTGGCTAAACCCATCCCCATATTCTCGATCGACGCCAGGCCTCTCGGTCAGGGAAGTTTTTTGCAAGCGGTGCATAACGTAAAACTTCAAGTGGGGGCGATACATAAAGAACTGTTGTCTTATTATGTGTTGGAGGGTCTTCACACTCCTATAGTGTTGGGCCTTCCTTGGTTAACTAAGCATAACCCAGTTATTAATTGGCAATCCAGAGAGATAAGCCAATGGAGTGAATTCTGTAATTAAAAACTGCATGAATACGGTCATCGGTGCGGTCACTCCTAGGGTCTTACCTCCATTTCTGGCGGACTTTGAGGATGTATTCTCGGAGAAAGGGTGTCAGGAAACTACCTCCTCATCGCGTGTATGACTGTTCTGTAAAACTGCTCCCTGAGGCCAAGTTACCTAAATCTAGGTTGTATAACCTATCTGGTCCTGAGAGGCAGGCCATGAAGGATTATATTTCTGAAAGTCTGGCTAAGGGGCATATTAGACCTTCATCTTCCCCGGTGGCCGCGGGGTTCTTCTTTTGTGAAGAAGAAAGATGGAGGCCTACGCCCTTGCCTGGATTTCCGTGAACTTAATCTGATTACGGTCCGAGATCCTATCCGCTCCCACTTATTCCCGATCTCTTCAATCAGATCGTGGGCGCCAAATGGTTCTTAAGCTGGATCTCAGGGGGGCGTACAATCTGATTAGGATGAAGAGGGGGATGAGTGGAAGACGGCGTTTAACACTCCGGAGGGGCATTATGAGAACCTTGTCATGCCATTCGGTCTGACTAATGCCCCGGCGGTGTTCCAACACTTTTTAAGTGACATTTTTCGCCGCCTGGTGGGACAGTTTGTCGTCATATATCTGGATGATATCTTAATTTACTCGCCAGATCTTGTGTCTCATCAGGAGCATGTTAGGCAGGTGTTACAGATCTTGTGGGATAATAAACTGTACGCCAAATGGGAAAAGTGTGTGTTCGCCGTACAGGAACTCCAGTTTTTAGGCTTCCTGGTTTCAGCGTCCGGTTTTCGTATGGACCCTGGGAAATGCGGGAAGTTCTTGAGTGGGATCTGCCAGAGAATCTTAAGGCTCTACAACGTTTCTTGGGGTTTGCTAATTATTACCGGAAATTATTCGTAATTTCTCATCCATGGTTAAACCTCTCACAGACATGACAAAAAAGGGGACGAAATTTTTCTAGGTGGTCTGACAAGGCTTGACAAGCATTCTCCTCCTTGAAAAAATGTTTTGCCTCGGCACCCATACTCATTCAACCTGATGCGTCACAGCCGTTCATTGTAGAGGTAGACGCTTCCGAGGTAGGGGTGGGAGCAGTATTGTCACAAGGTTCGTCCCTGGTAAGTGGCATCCGTGAGCCTTTTTCTCTAAAAATTGTCGTCCGCTGAGAGGAATTACGATGTCGGCAATAGGGAACTATTGGCCATTAAGTTAGCTTTTGAGGAGTGGCGCCATTTTTTGGAGGGGGCAGTTCATCCAGTCACCGTCATCACCGATCACAAGAACCTGCTATATCTGGAGTCTGCAAAACGTCTGAATCCCAGACAAGCTAGGTGGTCGTTGTTTTTTACCAGGTTTAATTTTGTCGTCACATATCGTCCTGGGTCAAAAAATGTAAAGGCGGATGCCTTATCTCGTAGTTTCCCTGGGGCCGGGAATACGGATGACCCGGTTCCTATCCTTCAGGAGGGGGTGGTGGTGTCGGCAGTATGCTCTGAGCTTGAGGAGGAGGTATTGGAGGCTCAGGGGGACGTCCCTGTTGGACCTCCAGGGAGACTGTTTGTTCCAGATCAGTTGCGACAAAAGGTGATCGAGGCACACCATAACTCAGCTTTGGCAGGACACCCAGGGAGTAAAGCAACTGTGGATCTCCTCTCGCGTCGGTTTTGGTGGCCTAACTTACATAGGGAGGTAGTAACTTTTGTCGCGTCCTGTGGGGTTTGTGCGCGCTCTAAGACCCACATACCCATCCGTCTGAGGCCCTCTTACCTTTGAAGATCCCGGAGCGTCCTTGGACTCATCTGTCTATGGACTTTATTAGGACCTCCCGCTGTCTTCGGGTAAAACGGTCATACTCGTTGTAGTGGACAGGTTCAGCAAGATGGCACATTTTATCGCTCTTCCTGCTCTTCCTAATGCTAAAACTCTTGTGCAGGTGTTCATTGGGGAGATTGTGAGGCTTCACGGGGTACCCTCCGATGTGGTGTCTGATCGGGGGTCTCAGTTTGTGTCCAAATTCTGGAAGGCATTTTGTACACGGCGGGGGATGCATTTATCATTTTCATTGGCTTTTCATCCTCAGACCAATGGTCAGACGGAACGTCTGAACCAGAGCTTGGAGACATATCTCCGGTGTTTTGTGTCAGAGAACCAGGAGTACTGGGCTTCTTTCTTACCTCTGGCAGAGATTGCTCTTAATAATAGGCGGAGCGAGTCCACTGGTAAGTCCCCTTTTCTTGGGGCATATGGTTTTCACCCCAGTTTTGTACTTTCAGTAGGGGGGGCTCTTCAGGGGTTCCTGAGGAGGAACGATTTTCGTCATCACTCGCTTCAGTATGGAGAGGGGTGCTGAATAATCTGAGTACTATGGGGAACCGATACAAACGTATGGCTGATAGGAGGAGAGTGTCTGGTCTGGACCTAAGTGTGAACGATCGGGTATGGTTGTCTACCAAGAATATAAAACTTAAGGTTCCCTCCTGGAAACTGGGTCCCAGGTTCATTGGGCCATACAGGATCAGTTCTATAATTAATCCGGTGGCATTCCGTCTTGACCTCCCCCCTACGTTTAAAATTCACAACGTGTTCCACAGATCGTTGCTTAAGAGGTATGTGGCGCCGGTGATACCGTCACCTTTATCTCCTCCTCCAGTGGTGGTCAATGGTAACTTGGAGTTTCAGGTATCGAAAGTCATCGATTCACCTTTAATCGCCGGTCCCTTCAGTACCTGGTTCATTGGAAGGGGTATGGTCCTGAGGAGAGGATGTGGGTTCCTGCGTCGCATATTAACGCAGACCGATTAATTTGGGCCTTCCACACGACTCACCCGGATAAACCTGGCCCTGAGGGTCCGGAGGCCCCTCGTAGAAGGGGGGGTAACAGTCACGGGTGTGTCGCCACGAAGATCGTCACGATTACACAGCCTGACTTCTCGCAGCTGAGTTTTTGGTGCTTTGTGTTTTTCGGCAGTGAGAGAGTTAATTCTCTCTCTCTGTGCTAGATGAGGCCCAGCCTCGCCCAGCTGCAGTCAATGCTGCAGTAGTGGGACTCCTTCAAATACCTGCCGGTCTGTTAGGGAAGTTGTCAGTGAAAGCATTCCTTGCAGACAAACAGAGCGGCTTGTGGTATTTTGGAGTTTGGAGTGAAGTGTACTTGATGTGGTTTTTTCCCTTCCTCGCTTTATCATTTATCTCCTTACCCGTGGGTGTTCCCTCTGTTGTTGTGGTGTGAGTTTTTGTATGCAAGGTGGTTTTTGGTTTTCCCCTTGTACTGTCTCGTTTGTCTAGTACTGTGAGTTGGCTTATACTATCTTGTCCCCTGTTGTTGTGATCGGGGTCCTTCTCAGGACTAGATTACTGAGGTTCAGGGATCCTCAGGAGGTAGGGGTTACGCTGGCGGCCTGGACCTCTGTACCTTTGACAGTACCTCCAGGTAGAGGGATTAGTCAGGGCCCCAGCTTAGGGTCAGCTTAGGCCCCTGACCTCCTGTACGCAGAGACAGCGTGACATACAGGCAATTACGTCAGTTAAAAGAGCAGCGGCAAAAAAGCCTTGTCATAGCAGCAGACAAGTTTTTGAAGCTGCTGGTGCCTCCAACGTCCCCCGAACAACAAGATGCAGGGTCCTTCAGAGGTTTTCAGCTGTGCGTAAGCTATCTTGTTGCCCTCCTCTATCCACTGCACACAAGCAGAAATGGCTCCAGTGGGCCAAACAATACATGAAGACTGACTTCAAAACTGTTTTGTTCACCGATGAGTGCCGTGCAACGCTCGATGGTCCAGATGGATGGAGAGGAGGATGGCTGGTTGATGAACACCCCATGCAAACACGGCTACGGCGCCAACAAGGAGGAGGTGGAGTAATGTTTTGGGCTGGAATCATGGGGAGAGAGATTGTCGGCCCCTTTAGGATCCCTGAAGGGGTAAAGATGAACTCCATAGTGTATGTTGAGTTTCTCAAAACAGCACTTCCTGCCATGGTTCAAGAAGAAGAACCGTGCATTCCAAAGCAAGATCATTTTATTTCATGATAATGCATCGTTTCATGCTGCACATAACACATCTGCATCTCTGGCTGCTATGGGCATAAAAGGGGACAAACTTATGGTGTGACCCCCATGCTCCCCTGACCTCAACCCAATTGAGCACCTCTGGAGCATCATCAAAAGGAGTGTCTATGATGGCGGGAGGCAGTTCACATCTAACCAACAGCTCTGGGAGGGTATTCTGTCCTAATGCAAAACAATTGAAGCAGAAACCATCCAAAACCTGACAAATTCAATGGACAAGAGAGTTCAGAAGCTCCTTTCGAACAAGGGGTCCTATGTGCAAATGTAATATCACCTAGAATAAAGTTTGGAGTTGAAAACTGTTTGATTTCAGTTTGTAATAACCTGCTAATGCTTATAATTTCAAAAATGACCATTTTTTTTCTTTATTAAAATGAAAAGGATGAAAACTCTGCTGTGCATAATAATTTGGAACATGCATTTTGAGTGCAGTTTGAGTGTTTTATATTTTAAAAAATATACTGTTATCATAGGCAGTTTGTACAAAAACCTTTCAATTGTACTCTAATAGTTATTTGACTGGAAAATTACAATGACTGCAATTCATATAGGTAATTTGGGAAAATCTGAGAAAATATTATTTGCATAATAATTTGGAACACAGTGTATTTATAGGGTTCAATGTGTTGACATTTTTGGGGGTTGTCATAGAAAAGAAATCACATTAACAGTAAAGATACCAAACATATGCTTATGAAAAGAGAATCCTGTTAAGCCCCCACCACTAGTGTTGAGCATTCCGATACCGCAAGTATCGGGTATCGGCCGATATTCGCGTTATCGGAATTCCGATACTTAATTCCGATACTTTTTCAATATCGTATACCGGAATCGGAAGTTCCCATAATTCTTTGAGAGGCAATGTGATTTTAGTCAGCCAATGAGGAATCCTACGAAGTGTGGGCACATCCTGTAATGATGCGGTCATCTTAACTAATGGCATGGCTGTGATTGGCTGCTGAAATGATGTCAGAATGCACTATAAAAGGCGCCGCAGCCATTTTAGCGTCACTGTGCTGTGAACTCAGTTAGGGACAGAACGCTGCTGTGCTGACTCTGAGGGACAGTTAGATATTGCGATTTTGTGTACTACTGTGCTTGAGGCAGGCTAGTTTACCAACCGCTGTGTAAAGCTTCATTTTGCCAGTGTTGTTTTAACAGCTCTGTGCAAGGTGTGTGTGTGACAGTGCAGGTGACGCTGCAGTTTGCTCTGCATCCACCGCTGTTTGTAGGCATCTGCACGTGTCACTTTTTTTTTTTTTTTTTTATTTTATTTAGTGGAATTGGTGCAGCTCCATTATATTAGAAAAAAATCAAATCTATTAGTGTGACGTGCTTCCATCCGTATACAATACATTGGTTGCAAACACTATAGAAGTACAGAAAGGAGCTTTTCACAGATTGTGGACAGTTGTGTTTCAGTGTTCACTTCAGTCTGTGTTTTTTACTTTTTTGAGTGCAGATCACGCTCCAGTTACTTGTTCAAGCACTGCTGCTTGTACTCTGCTGAGCGTGTCTCAGTGGCTCATCCTTTTCATTTATCTCCAATTGGTTCTGCTACATTCCATTTAAAATAAATCTAATCTATTAGTGTGACGCGCTTCCATCCGTATACAATACATTGGTTGCAAACACTATAGAAGTACAGAAAGGAGCTTTTCACAGATTGTGGACAGTTGTGTTTCAGTGTTCACTTCAGTCTGTGTTTTTTACTTTTTTGAGTGCAGATCACGCTCCAGTTACTTGTTCAAGCACTGCTGCTTGTACTCTGCTGAGCGTGTCTCAGTGGCTCATCCTTTTCATTTATCTCCAATTGGTTCTGCTACATTCCATTTAAAATAAATCTAATCTATTAGTGTGACGCGCTTCCATCCGTATACAATACATTGGTTGCAAACACTATAGAAGTACAGAAAGGAGCTTTTCACAGATTGTGGACAGTTGTGTTTCAGTGTTCACTTCAGTCTGTGTTTTTTACTTTTTTGAGTGCAGATCACGCTCCAGTTACTTGTTCAAGCACTGCTGCTTGTACTCTGCTGAGCGTGTCTCAGTGGCTCATCCTTTTCATTTATCTCCAATTGGTTCTGCTACATTCCATTTAAAATAAATCTAATCTATTAGTGTGACGCGCTTCCATCCGTATACAATACATTGGTTGCAAACACTATAGAAGTACAGAAAGGAGCTTTTCACAGATTGTGGACAGTTGTGTTTCAGTGTTCACTTCAGTCTGTGTTTTTTACTTTTTTGAGTGCAGATCACGCTCCAGTTACTTGTTCAAGCACTGCTGCTTGTACTCTGCTGAGCGTGTCTCAGTGGCTCATCCTTTCATTTATCTCCAATTGGTTCTGCTACATTCCATTTAAAATAAATCTAATCTATTAGTGTGACGCGCTTCCATCCGTATACAATACATTGGTTGCAAACAATATAGAAGTACACAAACGGGCCTTTCACAGCTACTGAACATGGGTTTTTAATTTTTAACTAAAATATGTATTTTTTCAAATGACACAAATATAAGTAATGTTGAAGAGGAATAGTCCTACATCCATTGTTTGCACAATATTACAGGTGTACATCATGTCCCTTAATCAACAATGTATTATTATATTTACTTGTATGCTTTTATTAAAAGCCAAGAACACAGAAGGATAACCTTCGCACTGCAGCTGTTGTCAAAGTTCAACCCACATTATGCACTTCCAACATTGCAGCATTTGAGGCATGATGTGAGTTGGATTGGTCAAAGTTATGGAGTGAGAAGGTTCACCATCAGTACCCTATAGCATAAGTATGCTTTTGTGTTAGCATTTGTGTTAGACATGTGGATATCTGCCATAATATGTCACAATTATTTAGTTACAGATTTGTTACCAACACTAATCATTGAATGGTTTTAAATTTGACGTTTCACTTGTTTACAGCTTAGAAATAAGGGTGTAGCCTGATATCTATGTGTAGCACTAGCCACTTTAACATGTCATGTTTTTTAAACATGTGTAGCTAGGTAGCAGTAATTTTTGCCGGACACACAGCAGGGGAACAGCAGGCGTTACTGAACCCCACTATCACTATAGCTTGTGTATTGGTTTGTGGACACGACACTTCTGAGCAGCAACTGGCAGTGTTGTAGCCCAGGGAGTATAGCTCAGGTGGTAGAAAGATGAACATAACAGGAGACATGGAAAACGTTGCCAACCAGTTAGTTAATCTGAAACCGGACAGGCAAATTCAGGCGAGATCCATGCCTAGTTCATTTTCAGAAAAGTAAGCCGTTCTACATTATCGGAGGATAGTCGCATGCAACGGTCTGTTAGTACACCACCTGCAGCAGTAAAGACGCGCTCCGATAATACACTGGCAGCAGATCAAGCCAGCACCTCCAATGCATACTGGCTAAGCTCTGGCCATGTATCCAGCTTAGAGACACAAAACTTGAATGGGGAAGAGCCATCTGAGAGTACACTGAGAGGGCAAGACATGTAGTCTGTAACCATCTTACGGAAATGTTGCCTCCTGCTGACTGGAGCCGTCTCGGATGGTGTAGATATTGGTGGCGCTGCCACAAAACTTCGACACATTTGGAACATACTGTTCTTGCCCTGTGCAGAGGCGCTGCTTGTGCTCCCTCTTGTTGCAGAGCTGTCTCCACTGCCTCGACGCACAGAGCTGCTTTGTAAATCAGTAGCAGCAGCAGTGCTCTCGGCTGGAATGGAGAACATTATGGATTGCACCAGTGTGTCTTGGTACTTCCGCATTTTACGCTCCCGGTTCAACGGTGTGATGAGGCTTTGTAAGTTGTCCCGGTAGCGAGGGTCTAGGAGGGTGTACACCCAATAATCAGACGTGGTGTGAATGTGTTCGATGCGGCGGTCGTTTCTCAGCCACTGCAGCATGAAATCAACCATGTGCTGCAGACTCCCAACTGGCCAAGAAACGTTGTCCCTGCAAGAGGCGTCATCTCCGCCTGCTGTGCATCACCCCACCCTTGGTCTACATACTGACTAGAGCATTGTCTACCTCCCTCTGGAGCGATGTCTTCCTCCTCCATTGACTCCTCCTCATCCTCCTCACAAAGTCCTTCAAATACATATAAATTTACAAAATTTAAAACTCAAAATTTAAAAACTTTGTATCATAATTCTGTAACATCAGTTTATGGAAACACAATAGCATTACAAAAGGATAGACAAAAATGTACATTATGTGCTTTGTAAATACATTAAAAGTTTGTAATGGTTATGAAAATATAGACAGCGACTCTGGAGGTTCAATTGTTGATACAGCATGGTACTTTGAAAGTCCTCCAGCCCTTTGTGAGGAACCACGTTGCGCTGACTGTCCAGAAGGTGATGGAATTTGTGACTCCTCATCCTCCACCTCTTCCAAAACCTCATGCCTTAGTGCTTGCAGTGTTTTTTGAAGCAGGCAGATAAGGGGGACAGTCAGGCTGACTAGTGCATCATCTGCACTCGCCATCCGCGTTGACTCATCAAACGCACGCAAAACGTGGCAGATATCCTTCATAGAGTTATTCGCCACTCATTACACTGGCAGTGGCTGCCCATTCATTATAGGATCCAATTCTAATTACTGGTTCTCACCAACAAAGCTCTCCACAGCGCAGCACCCCCCTACATCTCCTCCCTTATTTATATTTATCGGCCTAACCGACTGCTGCACTCTGCAAACGACCTTCGACTAACCTCTGCACTAATCCGTACCTCCCACTCCCAACTCCAAGACTTCACCCGCGCTGCGCCAATCCTCTGGAATGCTCTACCCCAAGAAATTAGGACTATCCGCAATTTGGATGGTTTCAGGCGCTCCCTCAAAACACATTTGTTCACAGTGGCCTATCACATTCACTAATCAAAGTCATTCTATGTGTAATTCTGTGTGTGTAGCCCATTCACTATCTCCATGCATCCCTCACTTCCTTAAAATGGCTGGACCATCATTGTAAAAACACCATTGTATATAAACACCTGTACTTTGTATCTCCCACACCTCATTGTAGATTGTAAGCTTTCACCAGCAGGGGCGGCTGATTTTGCTTTAATTATTGTATTGTTAACGTTGTTACTTATGACTCGTGTTTTGAAACTGTTAAACTGTAAAGCACTGCGGAATATTATGGCACTATATAAATAAATAATATTATTATTCTTATTATAGAGGCCCACTCAGTAGTGGTGAAGTGTGAACGGCGCAAATTGCGAGTTGACTGCGCCTGATGCAGCTGATACTCCATTACTGTTGGCTGCTGCTCACACAACCGCTCCAACATATGTAACGAGGAATTCCACCTGGTGGGTACGTCACATATGATGCGATGTTCATGAAGGTGAAATCTGCGTTGCAGAGCTGCAATCAGCGATCTGGCCATGCTGGAACGTCGCAAGTGAGCGCACTCTAGGGGGACCTTGTGCAGCAGTGCATCAAGATCCGGATAGTCCCTCAAAAAACTCTGCACGACCAAGTTGAGCACATATGACAGACATGGTATGTGAGTGAGGTTGCCAAGGCCCAGAGCTGACACCAGATTTCGGCCATTGTCACACACTACCAAGCCTGCCTGTAGATTCTCTTCCAAAAACCACACGTCGCTCTCCTGCTTTATGGCATTACAGAGCTCCTGCGCTGTGTGGCTAAGATTCCCCATGGAAATTAATTTCAGGATGGCCTGTTGACATTTGGACACGGCTGTGCTCATATCGGTCGCAACAGGTAAACGTTCACGGGTCCATGTGGAGGTAGACCGTGACGGCTCCTGCAGCGATGATTCTGAGGAACTGGAATAGGAGGAGGAATCAATGTGTACAGACTTGATTCCTGCAATCCTTGGAGTTGGCAGAACACGTACAGCGCCACTCGCAAGATCAGTACCCGGCTGCACAACATTGACCCAATGGGCAGTGAGGGAAAGGTATTGTCCCTGGCCATGGGTGTTAGAACCCTCTTGTTAGGTTTTGTTTCAGTTTGCTGGTCACATGACCTTTTTTCCCTATTTAGTCTGGCTCCGCCCTTCTGGCTTTGCTTGACTTCATTGTATTATCTACTGTTAAGCTAGCCGGGTGCTTAGGTGCCTTAATCTGTCAGTTTTGCTTGATGTTAGGATCACAAAGTATTTATTTTTCTGTTTAATTATCCATGCTACAATTTATGTTAGGAGGTGTCCACCTTTTCTCACAGTCCCTAGATCTTGTAGGGATTACTCCCTCGCAACTATAGGTCTTCGTTCACACTAGATGAGGACTTTAGCGGGTCTGGTCGCAGGATCAGGTTCCCCGTTACATCGTAGGGATTCAGCTTAGTTGTATTGTAGGGACAGAATTCCTTCTTTCCTTACTGGTTGTAGCAGATCATAACAATGGGTACTGGTCCACGCATCGGTGGTCAGGTGGACCTTGCTACTGAGGGCTTTTAGTAGCGCATGTTTAATTTTTCCCTCAACATGCTTTTGCAGACCAGGGACGGCTTGCCTGCTGAAATGAAATCGGCTTGGCACATTGTATTGTGGGATTGACAATGATATTCAGTTACGGAAACTGTCTGTCTCCACCAGCCTGAATCACAGCATTTCAAGGGACAGGAGTTTTGCAATGCCAGCATTCAGAGCCTGTGCTCGTGCATGGTTTGCGGAGTATGGCCGTCTTTTATCCCATGCCTGTGCTACCGCTGGCTGTTTTGTGGCCTGGGAGTGTGAGGATGACAGGGAACTTGCTGCTGTGTGTGGAATAACAGTTTGTCTCTGGACAACAGTGGCCGAGGTTCTTCCATGGCGATCCTGTGAGGAAGCATAACCAGCTGTGTGTGAGCTCGATGAAGAGGCTTCAACACAACCTGAAGATGTAGGTGCTGCTGTAGGTTGGCCTACATCTCTAGTGTGTCTTTGTAACTCAACTACGTGCTTTGTCCGCACATGTTTCCACATATTTGTGGTATTGAGGTGACTGACACTTTTAGCTATTTTTAATTTTTAATTACACAGCTTGCATTTCACATAGCAAATATCATGTGCAAGTGTGTGAAAAAAGGACCACGCAGTGCAAGTCCTGGGAGCGCACGTTTTGACTTTTGGAAGACAACTGCTCCGAACAGGTGCCAAACTGGAGGCTACAGGCAACCGAGTCTGCAGCCTAACTCTCCCTCCTGTTTGTACCGTTGGGGCAATGTCTTCCTCTATCACTAACCATTTCTCTAGGCCTCTCCCAGCTTTCAACCAAAGTACTGGTTCTCACCCACAAAGCTCTCCACAGTGCAGCACCCCTCCTACATCTCCTCCCTCATTTCTATCATATCGGCCTAACCGACTGCTGCGCTCTGCAAACGACTTTCGACTAACCTCTGCACTAATACGTACCTCCCACTCCCGACTCCAAGACTTCTCCTGCTCTACGCCAATCCTCTGGAATGCTGTACCCCAAGAAATTAGGACTATCCACAATTTGCATGGTTTCAGGCGCTCCCTCAAAACACATTTGTTCAGAGCGGCCTATCACATTCACTAATCAAAGTCATTCTATGTATTCTGTGTAAGTGTGTGTGTGTCTCTAGCCCATTCACTATCTCCATCCCTCAGTCCCTTAAGATGGCTGGAACATCATTGTAAAATGCACCATTGTATATAAACACCTATACTTTGTATCTCCCCCATCTCATTGTACATTGTAAGCTGTCACGAGCAGGGCGACTTATTTAGCTTAAATTATTGTATTGTTAACGTTGTTACTTATGACTTGTGTTCTGAAACGGCTAAACTGTAAAGCGCTGCGGAATATGATGGCGCTATATAAATAAATATTATTATTATTCCTCTGAGCTGCTCCCACCACCTTCCTGTTCCTCATGCCATGTTGGGTCTTGGACCTCATCATCTCCACTACCCTCTTCCAACACCTGCTGTTGGGTGGTCTGGCCAGCACCATGCTCAACAGAAACTGGCACCTGGGTCTCATCATCATCAGATGCGTTCTGCGGTGTGCTGACCATCGGCACTGTCTCACCCGCCTCTTCAGATTCAGAGAGACACAGCTGTCGCGCATCACTGCATACTCCCTCTTCACATTACAGAATGCTGCTTGGCTGGGCCCCTGTTTGCAAGCCAATAGATTCTGAGAACAGAAGCAGACACTCAGCTGGCTCCTGTACAGAACTCTCTGACTGCCTGGCAATTTGCCAGGCGGTTAAGAGACAGATGGTTGCCCAACAGTGCTGTGGTCCTGAGAGGAGGTGGAAGCAATTGAAGTCGATGCATTGGCTGACATCCAAACAACAACGCTTCAATTTGTTCTTCCCGCAGCAGGGGGGTACTCCGAGCTCCTACAAAAGTGCGCATAAAGGAACGCTCACGGGGAAAACTGGTGGATGCTGTGTCACTGGGGGCCGCAGCAGCCACAGAATCCCCACGTCCTCTCCCTGAAGAAACTCCACGACCACGTGCCTTACTCCCTGCCTTCTTCATCTTGGTAGATTGATAAAGAAACTCTGAAAAGTTATAAGGTCTAAGTGTGGTTATTCCGCAGAGACTGCAGTGAACACTGCACACAACTGTTCACTACCCAATGCGTCTCAGCAGGAAGGCAGTCTGTGCGTCAAAACAAAGGCACAAGCATACATCCATGTACCCTGTTTATAAAGCTATATAAAAAAAATTATGTAGTAGTGACGCACACTTTATTGAGGTACAGTATTACATCGCAATTCACCATCTGTGGCTATGCAGTCTCATCTATATATACCTTATCTATCTGTTGTCATGCTTCCAAGTCGACAGTCACAGTCAGCCATAAATAGCAATTTTCACTATGCACTATGCACTTTTGAAAGGTTATGTTTGTTAATAAAAATGATTATTGCCACATATTATGAGTATTACATGATGGAAATTGTATAATTTTGTATAAAATATTTAGTGACATTATTCAGCAAATGGAACTTTTTAGTAATATCACAGATAACTTGTAATGCTGATGATGTTTTGAAGTCAGACATTCATTGTCTATACAATAAAAATGGTGTACATACTGTTACTTATCCATCATTAATGGATTCAGATATGTACTTGTATGCTTTTATGTACAACCGTATAGCAGATTCCTTAACTAATTTATTTTGTGGTTTGCATTGCTGTTCAACATGTTAATGTATGTGTTTATGTTTGTCAATTCTTTATTTATCTAGATATTAGTTTAAATGAAATCATCATCTTATGGTAGTAAAGGTTATCTTTCTCTTGTTTGAAGTATAGACATTTAAAATTGACAGGTAACAAGGAAATTACTTGATCTAGTATTTAAACATCCTCCTTGACCCTGGGCTCCAACACCGCCAGTTGTTGCTCGGAAGTGCTGTTAGCACAGTCAACACTTGCTCCTGTGTTACTGGGTTCAGTAACGTCAGCTGGTCCTCGGTTGTGCCATTGGCTCTTTTCCTTCTGCTGCCCCTCCGGGTTCCAGCACAGTCATCTGGTCCTCGTTACTTGCATTGGCTCTTGTACCTTCTGCTACCCTCCGGGTTCCAGTACCGTCAACTGGTTCTCCGCAGTGCCTTTGGCCTAGGTGCCTCCATCTCGGTATCCGAGTTCCAGCAACGTCTGCTGGTCCTTGGTAGTGCTTTGGAGCACAGGTACCTCCTGCTTAGTAACCGTGTCCCAGTAACGTCAGCTGGTCCTCGGTTGTGCCATTGGCTCTTTTCCTTCTGCTGCCCCTCCGGGTTCCAGTACCGTCAACTGTTCTCCGCAGTGCCTTTGGCCTAGGTGCCTCCATCTCGGTATCCGAGTTCCAGCAACGTCTGCTGGTCCTTGGTAGTGCTTTGGAGCACAGGTACCTCCTGCTTAGTAACCATGTCCCAGTAACATCAGCTGGTACAAGATTGTGCTACAAATACAAGATACGGAACAAGAGACACAAGAACAATAAGCAGAAGATCTAAAAGCAGAAGAACATGAAGTATAAGACCAAAATGAAGAGCAAAATATATGCTCTAAATTCTAAGCAGAAGAAGACTAAGCAGTGTATGGGGGTGAGTCCGTTCCTCCTCGTGGTGCCCCTGGAAAATGCCTGCTGCTGCAGGCTAAACTGAACACGGACAAATACTGTTGTAATTTAAATCTTTTGTGACAGCAAGAACGGAAGGATGAAAAATTCATACTTTGACAGATTACAAGTACAGGATTCTCTGTCACAAATAAGAATATGATGAAGAAGATGAAGCAGAATATGATATAGAATAATAGTTTAATAAGAAGAATATGAGTAATGTTAACAAAGATGAATAGCAAGAAGTTTAAGAAGAAGATAAAGAAGGTGAAGATGAAGAATAATTTGATGAAAAAGATGATGCTGCAGAAGATTATGAAGGAGAAAGTGTGTGAAAAGTTAAAAAGGTGAAGATGAAGAGCATGGAAGTTGTGTAATATACATATTTGCCAAATATAAAAAACGTTAACATTGTCAATTTCTTCGTCAATCCGAACATCTTTAAAAAAAAAAATATTTATGCTATTCCATTTGATTGGGTTAAACATCTATGCCTTTAATGTCTCCTCAACCTTCCCCAAATACATTCTACATTACTCTTTCTTGTTTTCCTTCATGTACAATTAACCAACAAGGCAAGAATGGGTTTTTTTTTATTTCGATATTTTGTTCCCATAGACTTACATGGGACTTCCGGTATCGGTATCGGGTATCGCCGATATTTTAGTGATATCGGCGATACCATTCCGATTCCGATACTTTAGGATATCGGAAAGTATCGCTCAACTCTACCCCACCACACTAAGTGAGATCGCTAGCGAGATCACTGAAGCGTCACCGATTTTGATGACGCAACAGCGACCTAGCCACCGATCTCGCTTAGTGTGACACCCAGCGACGACCAGCCCCCCTGCTGGGTATCACTGATTGTCGTGGAATGGCCTGGACCATTTTTTCATCATAGTCTCCCGCTGGCCAGCGC